>OMNN01044415.1:9962-20782 GCA_900302755.1 Chromis chromis
CCTCAGCTACGACTCTGCTCAAACACTGTAAAGCTACACAACGGCAAATTGTAATATCAGAATAATTCGGCCGTACATGTTCAAGCTGGAAAGCGATTCTAAAGAAGAAGAACCGTACAGAAAGCCCCACTCTGCAAGCTGACAGGATTGGTATCTTAGGTTTGTTATGGATGAAACTCTGTAAGTCTGAAAATGTATTTTTGCAACTTTCCTTCATACACCATAGTTTCAAGGTAAAAATGCTCAGCCATGGTGATGACTGCTTATTTCACTTAGTATATAATAATAATAATAATAATAATAACATTATTTGTATAGCGCCCTTCATACAAGGTTTGTAGCTCAGAGCGCTTTACAACAAGGAAACTTACATAAAAACATTAATAAGAAGCACCTATGTGTCTTGCCTCACCACCACAACGGCACTACCATCACCTACCTCTGCTTCACACCAACTGCACCAAGAAAAGCGGGGTGGGGATACAAACCCTGGTGATGAAACAGAAGAGGTAGAGATGAAAGTAGGGATGGGGATACAGACCCTGGTTCGGGTAGGGGGTAGAAGTAGAAGAGTTAGAGATGATGTCCAGAAGATGTCCAATTGTACTTCACTCAGGTCCAGTATTACAATAATAATCACAACCAATAATATCGGTCTTGTTAGTATGTAAGTGATATTTTTCAAGATCATCAAAGTAATGTTTAACATGTTTCAGTGCAAGTTCTTAGAGTCTGATAGTTTCCTCATCAGTGTGCACTGAACTGAAAAGTTCCCTCAATTCATGCTTAACAAACTAACAAAACTCAGATGTTTTGTCTGATTTTCAGTTTTTGGCCAAAAAATAACCTTTTTACATCAAAATTCAAACTTAAGTATATACTGTAAAAATACTCTGAGAAAACATGGTCCACAAGTTCACATCTGTAGTTGTTATGGAACTTCCAATCATGTCACATTGCCTTCATCATTTTTGTTTGAGTCTTATTTTTGGTCATGCTGACTTAAAAGTTAACGTTCAGAGTTCATCCTTTCATTGAACGTGTTTATACAGTATAAAAAGCATTGACATAATTCTGTTGAAACAGATTTAATCCCAAACGTTAATAAATATATATAGAAACTACATATGTATTAGTTATCAAGATAAGTTTATTTAAAAAGCACATTTCAAAGCAACAGACATCAACCAAAGCACTGTTTAACATTTTAAGAACAGAAACACGTAACAGACAGAAACTGAAAACTAGGTAATATTAAAAAATAAACTGATAAATAAATACTATACAAGTCATCTTTTCAAGATGGATTACATGCCAGGCTAAAGTAGTAAGTCTAAGTGGCAAATGATGGGGCTGTAAAATGTTCTAAAATATAGGGGCAGCAAATTAAATTGTGTGACTCCTTTTTGTTTTTAAGTTGGATTATGAAACCACTAGGAGGATCTGGTCAAGTGGCCTAAATGAACACGCTTACACATGGAAATGTAGGAGTTCAGCAAGATATGTTGACTCTAGCCAATTTAAAGGTTTAATGAATAATACAACTTTTAAATCTATTCTGACACAAGCAGGTAGCTAGTGTAGTAATGTGGTTTTATTTATGGGTATCAAATAGTCACAGTCACACAGTAAACCAGACAATGTTTAGCATCAGTAACATGCACATTGTCAGTACCAAGTGTATTCATTCATGTAGGTATGCTCACCCTGAAACAAGATGTGTATTCTTTAAAAGGTCTTTTGACCAAACAAAACACATAAATACTCTTTGGTTTTACAGTCATGTCATTCAACAAACAAACAACTAAACTTCTGAACCACAAGCCCATATTCTGACATACTCATACTAAGACCCAGACACGACCAGACCCAACACGCCTGACCTGACTGGCCAAAGTGAAACCCAAACCTTTTCAAAGAGAAACTTGAAATCTTGTCTTAGCTTGAACCTGCCCCATTCACAACTATGAACTTAGAGATTCAAGCTTGCTCAGGTGCACTTAGTGAAACTTAATTACCATTAACAGCCATTTAAATTACAAAAATCTCCCACTGTTATTTATTTAGTTATATTTTCTGAACTTATGTAATGACTGGTAAAGGCCCCAGTTTTGCGATGACTTTTCTGTTTCCAAATATAGAAGGGGTAATAAAATCAATGAACCTTCCTGCATACTTCTTGAAAGAGGCTGCATTTATTGCTCAGTAAATGTCATCAGACAGGTGAAAGACAGTTTGTCCTCTTTTCTGCTGACAGACAGATGCTTCTGAGGACAGAGACAGTGAAGGATGGAGTATTGAATCGGTGGAATGATTCCCAATAAGAAGAATAACATTGTCTCCTGTGTTTGTCAGTTCATTGTAGACCAGGTACATTTGGCTGAGTGATGTGATGCCATCAGTTCTCAGTTGGTGTTGCTGAGCACTGTATTGGTGAGTTTGCTCCACCTCCTCTGGCTGAGGAGTTTGCGATTCTGTTGAACCTTCACCCGAACATCAAATACCTCCTGGATGGCTTTCTTGAAACAGTGAAAGTTGTAGTCAATCAGTCCTGTAAGGGATAGAGGGAAAACAGAGTCAAATTTGTCAGACAACAAAAGAGTGAATATTTATTTTCTAAAACATTAAAACCAGTAAAGTTGCACTATAAATGGATATCATAAAAAAGCTTTAAAGGGAAATTCTACCCATTTCACACAACCAAATTAGTATGACCTGTGCAAACAGTTGTATCAATGACTGTACATAATTATCACAAATATATGTTTATATTTCATACAGTTGTTTGGCATTCATTAGCAATGATATGACACCATATAAGAGCTATTGTATGCAGGGCTTCAGAATATGATACATGAGACCAAAAATCTGTAAAGAACAATAAAACATTTTCTTTGGTGTTGTAATGTGCAGGTAGACTCCAGGGCTGCCATATTGCAGACAGTTGTGAATTACAAAGTGTCTTTTTGGATGTTCAATGTCCTTTTTGCAATTTATTGGTGCTATTACATTCTGCTGGTGGTGTCACACACAGCATCATCACATCTTATAGGATATGCCAGTTGTAAACACTGTTGATACAGTTACTGTCTAAGAAAAAACGTACGCAACATTGGGCCACTTTTGGTTGGTGAGGGATCAGCAGATTGTTTCAATTAGTTTAGAAGCTCGAAGTAATGATAAATGCATTGCTGGTGCTAGCTCGACACCCATTGTCCGTGTACTTTTTTAGCCCTTTGTACTGTCCTCTTGTGGGAAAGGAACTGGAGCAGGCAGCTTATTACATGATGGTTTTTCTTTTTCCTTTTTTTGTCGTCAGATACACGTTATTTCCAAAAGTATTGGGATGTCTGCCTTTACATGCACATGAACTTTAATGACATCCCATTCTTAATCCATAGGGTTTAATATGGAGTTGGTCCACCCTTTGCAGCTAGAACAGCCTCAACTCTTCTGGGAAGGCTTTCCACAAGGTTTAGGAGTGTGCCTATTTTAACCATTCTTCCAGAAGCGAATTTGTGAGGTCAGGCACTGATGTTGGACCAGAAGGCCTGGCTCTCAGTCTCCTCTCTAATTCATCCCAAAGGTGTTCTATTGGGTTGAGGTCAGGACTCTGTGCAGGCCAGTCAAGTTCCTCCACACCAAACTGGCTCATCCATGTCTTTATTGACCTTGCTTTGTGTACTGGTGGCAGCCATGTTGGAACAGGAAGGGGCCATCCCCAAACGGTTCCCACAAAGTTGGGACCATGAAATTGTCCAAAATGGTAAATGGTAAATGGTCTGCACTTATATAGCGCCTTTTTGTACCTCAGCGGTACTCAAGGCCCAAAATGTCTTGGTATGCTCAAACAAATCCGGTCATGTCACCGGTGACAGGATTTGACATGCGCACTTCAAATATCTGTAACTCCTAGACCATTTGCACTATAAAAAAGGACCAGAAAGCAGAGAAATAGAGCTTTTCGCTAATATATGATACATGTACCCCCCAGGCCTTCCGCAGTATGACCGTCCAATTACAGACAAGATTCTCCACCTCTCACGCATTTGTCACATGAGCTTCTCAGAACCGTAACTCCTGAATGGTTAGAGCCATCTAAGCCATCTACCATTTTTGTTTAAATATTCTGTGTATTAAGATTTTTGTTAGCACAAGGTTGTATGTTTTAGCTAGCTGCTATTTCTTTTTCTGACACTATCTTGGTTGTTAGCCCTAACTTGCCTTTGCTGGAAGTGTCATCCATCATCCAGTATTGCCTGTTGATGGATATGACGATGACTTCAACAGCGTTTCCAACTTATTCAGAGAGCTAACCCTGCCATTCCTACCAAGAATTTATATACGTGATTCTTTGTTTGAATGTTTAAATATTGAGATGGATGAAGACTGCTGTACAAATATTAGCAGGTTATATAAAGCAGCTGGATGTAATAGTGGCCTTGCATCCAACATCAGGTAGCCCTTCAGCCAAAATGCCAGGTGGATTATCGCATTGATTGTGATTTGACACATATCCTCTGGATGGTTCCATATAACCGACATTTATTGGAAGAAATAAAGTTTTCTTTTTTTCTCAATCCTATTCACCTGTTAAGTCACTGATCTGAGTGATCACGGGCACAGCGCCGGACAAATGGAGCCCTGGACTGGTTTCCACTGTCCAGCTTTCTTATACAGTCCATGGTTGCAATGGAGATCTGCTGGCTGAGTTGGTTCAGGTACGCACAGACAGAATGGCACTTTTTTATAATTGCAAGAGATGGCATGTCCTGCTTCTTGCTAACTGGCTACCTAGCTTGTGCTAAGCTCACGTAAAGGAGACATGGAAAACAATGGTTGAACCACATGGTTAGTTCCTGACAAACAGGCAAACATACTGGTTTTTTTTTAAACAAACTTACCTTTCCTATCGAAGCTTTCCTTGCGAAGGAAGCAGACCATGGCGAGAAACTTGGTGACCTCCTTCAGGTACATGACTGTAGTGTTGTTCAGGTGGATGATAGCCATAGACTCCTTGTCATAGGGTAAACCAGCTTCATTACTTTCCAGACTAAAGGAAAAGAGACCAAATAAATGTCGGCATAAGGAGTGAACAATACTAGAAATGTGGGAGCAGATTGATGGCAGACAATTCACTTCTGAAACACTTAAATGGACAAACGGAGCAGACAAAACAAAAAGCAGGCACAAATGCACATGGTTAGGTTGGTTGTGAACAGATTTGTTACATAAGATTTCACTTCAGGTTGCAGTTACATGTGTAAAGCTTAAGTGAAACCTGACCTGAAGAAGTGGGTAAAATGAACAACTAAAAGATGTAGGGACACATCATATAGGGTGAATGTAACAGGGCATCTTGTTGGGAAAGAGATGTTGCCATTCTATATGTGTAAATGTAAATCCTAAATGAATAAACTTCAATTGTTTCAATTGTTTGATCGTTATCAGGCTTTTGCAGAGCTTGATGAATCAGGTGTTGGAAGAGGAAAACATCTAAAACATGATGGATTGTGGCCCTCAAGGACCGCAGTTTGACACCCCTGGTTTAGGGGTTCAAATAAGGTATTTAGAAAATGCTATATACATCATTTTGTCCTTAGCATACAATGTTTTGGTCAGTTTAGCACATTTCATAGAAATCTGTGATACACGAACCCAACAAAAAAAAAACAGCAAAAAAAAAAAAAAACATTGCACAAAGATGCCAGTGATTTTTTTGTGTGTAAATTTTGATCATCCATTGCTCAATTAATATTACATTTGTCTTCCTGCTGAAACACAAACCTGGATGGGGATTTGTGCAGTCTCAGGGCCATATGTGGCTTAATTTGGCCTTTTTTTATTTGACTACTTTAAACATTTAAGGTTTTGTGGAGAGTTATATAAAGTTAAGCCGCTTGTTTCTGGGTGATGCAAAGAACTTTTGCAATAAGAAATAAGTGATTGCTTAAGTATTCACCCCCTTTGAAGTGACTCACCTAATATAACACAGGTGGTAAATGGTAATTGGTCTGCACTTATATAGCGTCTTTCTACTTTAGTGGTATTCAAAGCGCTTTACAGTGTTTCTCATTCATCCGTTCACACACACACATTCACATACCAATGGCGACACAGCTTCCATGCAAGGTGCCTGCCTGCCATTGGGAGCAATATTGGGTTTAGTGTCTTGCTCAAGGACACTTCAGCACGCCAAACTTGCGATCAATGGACAACCCACTCTACCACCTAAGCCACAGCCAATTGGTACTGGAAGTCACACAATTGGTAAAATAGAGGTCATCTGAGTGCAGTAAATGTGTCTGAATATCTTTTGAAGTGCAGGTAAATCCGTCATTAAGCAATGGAAGTAATATGGATAAATATGCCAGGAGCAGGCCATTCTCATATACTTATGCGAACTTCTTCTAAACTCTCCTCCTTTGTCTGTGAAACCACAACCCATCCTTCTTAAAACCAATCACAGTATCTCAATCATCATTATGTTTGAATTTATTCATACCTGGGGTGTGATCCAATCGTGTCAAAAGTTACTCTCTTTTTTCTGCTGTCGTTGTCAGGGCGATGCTACTGATAATTGAAGTGAGAATATAACACAGATTGGTAAGGATCTGCTCTATCAGGGGATCAGAGTACTGAGTTCGCTTTGGGCTTTACTTCACATTCAACTCTGTATTATTTTATCCAGTATGCCAGTTCATTCTCAGTGAGACACAGAAGTACTACTCTACTTCATCTTGACAAAGGCAATGATTTCAGCTACTCAGACTACTACTACCTCCTGAGCCTTTGATGCTTTAACATTCTAATCAGTTTTTACACTTTTGACCACTGATTAAAGCAGGACAACACAGGCACCAACGCACATAGTGTACATCTGTGCAAGCTGCTGCTATTCTCTGCATAAAATACTGTACCTCTGTATGAGGGTTTTGATTATAAACAGTTGAATATGCCAGTTGTTCTTAACCTTTTCACCTTTTATAGACATTAAGGTATATATACTTAACTTATTTCATACTAGGAAATTCATTTTAGTGTCATACCATTTGTTCATATTATTTATCCACACACATCTTATGAAAGTCACATTTCCAGTTTCAAATGACAGATGATAAAATACTGCTCCTATGAATTCTTTAGAGTTTATCTCCTAAAATCATTTCACTACTAGTGGAACTATCTCAAAAATGCCTTTTTGCTTTATATTTATTTCTGACATGCATGTTGGAACTTTGACTGTACAACCTTTTCTTCTTTCATCTATCAATTGTGGTTGCCAAATTCATACTGTATTTTATGATCAGAACATTATTTTGCTGCTGTATTTAATTTCATTGCATCAGGTCTGGCCTCAGTATTATTATTGCTGCTTCACTGATAAATGACACTGACGTTATTACACTATAGCTCTCTCCAGACTGCAAGCAAAATGATTGACTTGCTGCAATCTTATATAATATTCTAAAATTAAAATATTCTCTGAGGTGCAAAAAGTTATGTGACTGTGCCCATAAAAATCAAAAACTGCACCTGGTTTACATTTGGCTGTTATCCCTGTCAAAGTAGTCTCTTTGTGCTGTGAAACACTGCTCCAAGCTTTTCTTCAACTTAAGTTTTCTTTTGGGGAAGAAAAAGAAGTCACAGAGAGCCAAATCCTGTGAGTAGGGTGGGTGGGGAGAGATGATAGTGTTATTGTGGCCACATAACCCGTGTGTAATTACCATGCTGTGGCCAGGTGCGCAGTGCATTGGAGCATCCATATGTCATCACACCACAGTTCAGGCAGATTGGGTTAGTGGAGGGAGGAGGAAGCCCTGAGGGAGCGAGAGGGGGTGGTAATGTGGAGGAGATCAGACAGATAGGTCGTGAATGGCTTTAAATGTAAACAGAAGTATTTTGAAAATGATACGGAATTTGACCGGGAGCCAATGGAGCTGCTGGAGGATGGGGGTGATGTGGTGAAAGGAAGGGGTTCTGGTGATGATGCGGGCTGCTGAGTTTTGGACCAGTTGGGAGCTTATGGAGGGATTTGTGGGGGACACCAAAGAGGAGTGAGTTACATATATACTATACGGGAGGTGACGAAGCTGTGGACCAGGATGGCAGTGGTGTTAGGGTGAGAGAAAGTCGGAGACGATTAATATTGCGCAAATGAAAATATGCAGACCGAGTGATGTTATTAATGTGGGAGTGGAAAGAAAGTGAGCTGTCGAGGACGACACCCAGACTCTTAACCTGAGGGGAGGGGGACACTGTGGAGCTGTCAATAGTGAGAGAGAAACTGTCAGATTTGGATAGAGTGGACTTGGTGCCAACAAGAAGAAGCTCTGTTTTGTCACTGTTTAATTTGAAGAAGTTTGAGGTGAACCAGGATTTGATTTCGGAGAGGCAGAGGGTGAGGGAGGAGGGTGGGAGAGTGGAGTTTGGTTTACTGGAAAGATAGAGCTGGGTGTCATCCGCCAAGCAGTGAAAGTGAATACCGTGTTTACGAAAGATATTGCCGAGGGGGAGGAGGTACAGTATATGATGAAAAGGAGGGGCCCCAGGACGGAGCCCTGGGGAACACCTGAAGTGACGGGGGAGGGCTGTGAGGTGAAGGACTTGAGCTGAATGAACTGAGTGAAATGTTCTCCCTCAGACACTTCAGGACATTATAGAACTCTGCCTTGACAGTCTGACCCTGGGGGATTAATACCAAGGATGCTAAAGAAAACTAGTATGCTTCTAGTATTCTCCTGAAATTATTTGAATTATCTGGTTTGGGAAAATCTATATGAAAACTGCCATTTTCATTCTCGCTGGTAGTTGCAGACCCACTGCTTGTCCCCAGTGATGATCCTTATCTCAGTTGCTTACTGGCACAAAATTTGATGTTTTCTTTTCAGCTCCAGTTTGAGGTCCATGGAGAAACACAGGACCCGCTGTTGATAGCACAGTGTCATGCAGCCTCCTCATTTGCGATAGTTACTGCTCGCACATGCTGTCTGTGCGTGACCACGTGTCACGGCGGATCTGGGAGCCCAGCCGCAGACATGAAACCGACTGAGACCGGTTTCAAGCAAACAAGGATTTATTAACAGAAAACTCACAGTGAAACAATCAGGGAGGATAACTGAGCGGGAGGGAAGACGGAACCGAGACTAACCAAACCTGATTCAAAAGATGGACAAAACTACATAACCTAAAGAAATTTAACTAAAACAACAGAATGGGAAGCTATGGAAACTAGTACAAATACACTATGCCAAGACTAACAAAACGCGGTTACGCACGAGGACAGGGGATTTAACTAACAAGCAGGCAGGTTCTGGGGTATCGGGGTCTGGTGAGTCAAGCCGGAGCTTGCGGAGGCTGGACAATACTGAAGGGGGCCGGTGGCAGGCAGGCAGGCTGCAGAGCAACCCAATGCGGCATGTGTCTGTCACCGATGCAGGGTGGTCAGGTGGCAGTGGCTTGAGGAGGGCAGGCAGGAGACAGGTTGGGAAACCGGCAGGGAAATGAGGAATCAGTGTCTACCGTCTGGTGGGGAGTGGAGGAATGAGCCGTGTCTTTATGGATCGGTATGAGATTGGAAAAAGGTGAGCCAGTCCCCCCACAGCTGTCTTTAATCCTGTAATTAGTCGCACACACACTGCACATACCACTAGAGCGAGAAGTAGAGAAGAGAGAGAGAGAAGGAGAGTGAAGCCGAGCAAGAGAGAGGGAGAGTGGAAGGGAAAGAGAGGGAGAGGACAGGGAAAGGGAGCTAGGCTGAGGCTGAGGCAGGGACACCATGACACACTCCATACACATGGACCACAAACAATCCCAGAACTCTCTGATTGCACCTCATGTTAAAATATACCACAAAAGAAACACACAAACCACCTCAATGTTAGGGCTCAAGCTCAGGTCCTCTAACAGAGGCCTAAGAGTCAAGAGTTCTGTGCAGTATCTTAGCTGTTCCAAGTTCTTCACTATTCTGGACAGAGACTCCAGATTTTGTACCTGGAATCTATTGGAGCCACTGAGTTTGAGGGCCACAGGCTTCCACATCTAAACCATTTGTTTCTTCAGCCCCTAGTACTTCTCCATCTTTTCATGCTTCTTCCTGATGTTACAGGCAACAGGAATTGCCACATCTATCTGAACTGCCCTTTTCTGATCCGTGTCAGCCACCACTATGTCCGGTTGGTTAGGCAACAGCTGTTTTTTAGTCTGGAACTTAGAGGCCCAACAACTCAACAACTAATAGGGGTGTTTCCCACTGGGACTTGGGAACATCTAAACCATTCTCAGTGTACAATAATCCAGCTTGTATCTTTTACCCTGCCGCTATCTCTCAAGGGTGTGTTTGTGCATTATTAGGGGGCCAAGCCCGCGGGGCCGGGGGACGCGGATGCAAAGCATCAGCGTTCCCAGGCCCAGTGGGCTGGGAAACCTATTGTAATTGTAAGGATTTTTATTATTAGGGGGCCAAGCCCGCGGGGCCGGGGGAGGCGGATGCAAGGCATCCGCCTTCCCAGTCCCAGTGGGCTGGGAACCCTATTGTAATTGTAAGGATTTTTATCGTTATTATTATTCGTAGTTATTTTTCCCCGCATAAAAGTGTTGCTGCAGCCTAAACCGTAAATGTGTCGATGGTGCAATTTGGAGGGGTGGTCCAGACCCCTACACGTACCTCAGACGCAAAAACTCACATACGTCCGACAGCAGGGGGCGCTATAATCAAGGTCAATAATTTTGGGCTATATTTGGGCCTATAACTCCCACACCGTATGACGCACATTCAAAAACCTCATATCCACAGATTCCCTGAATAGCACTGAATCACC
>OMNN01044436.1:0-24370 GCA_900302755.1 Chromis chromis
ATTTCCCCAGCGTCACTACTTAATGACTCCACACGGTGGCGTTTATCACATGAATGAGGGAGACTTGAGCGGAAATTAATTTGCTGAAGAAGAGTTTGTACAGGTATAATGGAGGACAGCAATGCTACCGTAAGAGACGCCCCCATCCACGTTTAAGTCCAAAGTGTGGACCCATTTCGGCTTTCGCAACATTGAGGGAACAAGCAAGCTGGACAAAGACTATGCCATATGCAAGAACTGCCTCGCAAAAGTAAAGTACACAGGCAACACCACGAACATGCAAACCCACCTGCAACACCACCATCCTGAACTCCTCGCCAAGAAAGCGGCTGATGCAGCTAACATTTAAGGTCAGCAAAGTTTTATTTCTAAGACTTTTGACTGTAACATAAGCAATTTCCCCTCAAGTATCAATAAAGTATTTCTGATTGTGATTACACGCACCACCCTACACAGTACATGCACTGCATATGTAGCCTGAAGTTATTTTCCACTCCACACATGATATGCATATACATTTTCAGTGGACAAAATTACAGCCAATTAGTCACTGCTTACATTTTGCAAAATAAACGGCAAAATTCCTAGAAGAACCCAAAGTTATAAAGCAACATTAGTTTTCAAGACAAACAAGTCGAGGCATTAAACCACACAGCAGAGGCCACATATCCAGAGAATATTTCCTGGCATAAACAACCGGCTAACACCCCTAATATTCTTAATATATATGTAAATTCCTTTCTCATTTGATTTTCACGTAAATAAATCTCTAATCTACTGCATATCACTACCAAGATATGAACTCATATCAACACTGACAGAAAATTTTACTCTTTTACGTGAAAATTTCATTACATGCGTGTCTAGCGAGTTCCAGTGAAGCCGCTGCGTGCACAAACATTTATTTCTCTATACCAACATGGAACAGAAGATGACTAATTTCTCGTCGGCTGGCCTGCAGCTCTGTATCTGTAGTGGTATCAAACGCTCATTCATATTTATGCACACAGAGCAGAGCAGTGTTTGGAGCTTTCCATAAGTGAACAGATTTGATTATGGTAAGAGCATAAACGCCTTAGGACGACTCGGAGCGTTGAAGGCTCCTCATAGCAGGGAGTTAGGAGTACAATGCAAAGCAGAGGGCAGCCGATACCAGCTCTGCTAATGCTCCCGAACTTGAGGCTGCGAGATATGGCGAAGTCTGCTGCACCCTGATTCCTGTAACCCCTGACCTCGAGCCTTTGTAAGCCGCTACCACGGCTTTAGGCCTCACAAAGCGCACAGGAGAAGGAAGGACTGGAAATGTTTCTGACCGAGAGTGAAAAGGAAGAAACGCATACAGGCACGAAGCAGGATGGGAAGAAGCAGCAGCACGGTGGAGGAGAGTGGTGCTGGGGCAGGATAACAGCACTTATTCAATTACTTGCAGCTGTAAACACAAAGCGTGGCACATTTTTCCTGGGAAAAAAACATCTGGTGCACACAACAAATGATGTGTTTCTAAGGATACTGTAACAGGAGCAGCTAAGCGAAGTCACCGGATTTACATAATGAGTGCAGCAATATAAATAGAGATGTGGCACGTTGACTTTAACCCTCTGAACCCCAAAGCCCACCTGGGGTTCAGACGGTTCAAATTATATTAATGTCATAGCAAGAAACTGGAAATACAGGAAGAATCTTTGCAACAGCTCATGAATTAATCATGTGTAACTGGGAAAAAAACATCCAAATCATCCAAATTTGACAAAAATAAATGATTTCATCTAATTAAATTCTGAAAAAAACAAAAAATTCTGTGATCTTCAGCACAACTGGGAAGCCATTTGTGACTCAGCTGCAACCAACAGTTATGCAACAAAAATTCTGGGATTTTTTAGGCTGAACTGCAGGCTGTGTTTGCATAAATAGGAGTCAGATAGGGGAAATAAGTTAAAAATGTAGGTAATAAATATCTATAGTATGTAGAGTCACCATTTTTGTATTTAGTATTTTGATTTTTGTCAGATAAATCAATGAAATTCAACTTTTTGCATGATTTAGGGCATTATAATTGTCATACAGCACAAAAACAGGTGCAGGACTTTATATTGCAGTGAAAAATGAGCCCACAGTGAGTGAAAAAGCCCACAAATTGCTTGGTTTTATAGGTTTAAAGAGCAAAGAAAGAAGTCTTTGCAAGCACACAACGAATCTGAAAGAAGATAAAGTCATTATCACACATGGCAACCAGTTAAATATTATAAAACACAGCACAGAGAGGAGTTTGTCATCACATTTTTAAAAATCTTTCTTTTCAATATTTCAGTCTACTCATCAACTTTCTAACCCGTGTTTGCCTGGAATCCAGTCGTACATTTATTCTGTGTGAACAATGTTCCAGTCAGGAGAACTGTGCCCCGAATTCTGTTCCTCCGCTTCATTTCCCATCGTTAAAACACGAGATGAATCAGAATATGTGAGGATGCGCGTCATTTAGGCAAAGCAGTCGATTCCGTCTACACTTTTATGTATGTGTAGCTTCTTACTTCGAGGTGTTTTTCCACGTTTTTTTTTTTCCTAGCTGAGGATTTGTCATGACAGTCCGGGATGTTTCGCGAGGCGAGTCGGTTTATCACATCACAGGTGAGATGCACACATGCCAAGCGGGAGGGAAATATCACCGTGCAGGAAGGGAAGTGCACACTTTGAGAGCTTCGGCGCTGTCAGTTTGTCACATGGTGAGCTGCAAATCCCTGCAAATCATAGATTATTCATCGGCTAAAAACTATAACATGGATGCTGCTGTGGGGATGTCTGCTTAGTTTAATCTTTCAGCTAATGTGCGTTATGTATGCATGCATTTAATTGCTAATTTTGATTAAATTAGTCAAAAAAAAGGGCATATGAGGGCATAGTGAGATTGTAGACGGAGTGAGAGGACAGTGAAACGCCAGACAGATGAGGAGGAAAAAGTCCTTCAGCAGTGACCTTGTGCTGAGACAGTGAGAGCTGAGGCAGCATCTCAAGCATTTATCACCACCAATGTTAAGGACCTGGTATTCATTCCGGGCACAAACACAGCGTTAACATGAAAGCAAATTAAACGGCAAAGCGTTTTATACCAGGTCAGCGAAGACGACCGTAAACTGCAGGTTTCTGTCACAGTTTTAATTGAGCGAAAATACCAAGAGGCTGCACGGCAAAAATCAATATGTACAGTAGCAAACGGAAGGAATCGAAGGCGAGCAAAACACACAGCTTCAAAGTGCCACGGGGCGCAAACACACAAACAAGCTTCAACGTTCACTTTGAAATTAAAATGAAATGGTGATTGCATTATTTCCCTGTAATTAAGTTGCAATCATCATCCATCAAATTCCACACCCACATTTGTCATTTTGTTCAACAGAATAGTAAAAAATAAAGCTAATTTCCGACTGATTAACGAACTAGGGTGGATTCTTTTGTTTTGTAAAATTGCAAAACAACAAAAGATTAAATAAGAGACAAAAGGAGCTGCGTCGAAATCTTAATGCAACTTCTAGCAGGAGGGAAAGATGAAAAACAAGGACAAAAGAAAGTAAGAGGTGGTTAAAAGAACGTCTAAAGAAGACATATTTCCCCTCTTACATTTCTATACTGGTGATTTTTTACTATTTTCTAATCTAATAATCAGACTGCATTTCATTTGGCCTGAAGTCGTGCTCATGTCAGCCGATTCCTCATTTGTAATGATGGTATTTTCTTTCATCTCGTCTTAACCAATAATTATGTAGATATAAAAGGTATTTATGCAACTTGTGCAGCTCTGGCAGACGGTAACAGGTTTTTAATTCCAGCAGCAGCCTCATTCTGCCAAACCAGAGTGACTTAAACTCAAGACAGACGGCTGCTTTTTGAAAATCTGATTGCAAAGGTAAACAACGTCCAAAGCAAAACTGGCCAAATCTGCAATGTTTTCTTGGCTCACATTAAGGCTGCAACATGCTAGTTAACACAATATGAAGGCAAGCAACAGTGAATTCAGCATGGTTTCTTGATGCAGCTGCAACAAGATACCGATTCATTTCTCCATAATTGACCCAAACTTCACAAGTTCAAACTTCACAGCTGCAGATTGCACCCTCCATTAACACTCGGAACCCCAAAAAGGCATGTTGTCTTTAATAAAGTACCCAAATGACACCATTTATCTACTAAAAAAAACTGCAAAAACAACAAATTGGCAGATTTTCCATGAACTATTCATCTGTGACGTGACCTTCTGACCATATCTAAGCTTAAAATCAAGATATTTCATCCAAATCACTTTATTCTACATATTTAATTTAAAAAGCCATCAAAAATAAACCGTTTGTACAAATCAGATTCTGTAAAAGTAGAAAAATGCAGTGTTCCTCAGTGCAACTTTGGAGCGATGGCTGACTCAGCAGAAGCTAACAACCATGTGGCAAAAATTCAGGGACTTTTTTTGGCTGAACCGGGCTGAACTGCAGGCTGTGTTTACGTGGCGCAGATAGGAGGTGACATGTAGAAAAACAAAATGCAAGTAGTAAAATATCTATAACATGTAAATCAACCATTTTTAACGGTGTAGCTGTGCAAACTTGGAAAAAAGTTGTACATGGTGAATCCAGTTTTTCTCAATTTTTGCAAAAGAAAAAGTCAAATAAATTCAACTTTAGTATTTATGATTTATGGCATTCTAACTTCATTATACTGCACAGAGGACATTTCTGAGTTCTCTCTTCTTCTAGTCATGGTTGTGCTGTTTCCATAGAGGTGCAGGACTTTATATTGCAGCAACAAATGAGCCCACAGTGAGGAAAAATGTGCACACAAAAAAATGCTCGGGGGGTTCAGAGGTTTAACCACACACATAATGAAATCTGAGGTTCGGTAGTCGGATGTTTCCTCCAGCGATGCACCTCACGTGTTTTATGAACCTCCAACTTCTTAATATTTCCTAATGTTGCGGTTAATCTCCTGCACTGATGATTCAACCAGGAGAATTTCATGCCGATCGACGCCGTACAAGTGTGAGTCACGTTAATGCCGTCCGTGCAAATAAATGAGTGGGATTTTTTTTTACTTTCAGGAACTAGCGGCATCTGAAATAGCTCCTCCAACGTCTGTTATCGGTTTGAAATGCTGACAATATGCTGGTGGTGAATCAGAGGTCTCTAACCGAAGCTTGACCTGGCATGTGATCCTGTTGTTCTATCTTTAAGGCAGTGCTGTATTTTTAGTCATGTGGTCAGAATTCCTGCAGATTTGGCTCCAGAATCAAGCCTCACAGGACATATTTACATGTTGCAGAACCTGATTGGTCCTACTTTACATATTCTGTATATGTTACATTACAAGTTTAATTGGGGAAGGAGGTTGCACACATTTGGTTTTATGGGTAAAAATTTTGTGGGAATGTGTTTGGTAGCAGCTGGTTTTTCAAGCCTTAACCACCCCTCAAAGTGACTAGAAAAGTTGTTTTTTTTACCATTTCTGTTTGCCAGTTACATGTAGTTCCAGTATTGTTAGTTCTGTCTGGAGATGAATCGACGACTGTGCTCAAATCACCCCCATTTTTATTTGGACAATAGGCAGCAGAAAGACTAGTCAGAGAGAGATGTGCAGTCAGCATTTGGAAAGTAAATGTTGCTGTTGATCAAGATATCAGCAGATGACAAGCAGATCTCCTCGAGGGTGTCATTATTTTCCCACCCATTAGGAAGAATACCTGCCTCTATTGGCGCTACAGTGACAGACGCGTCAAGTTAATCTTTGCAAAAGTACAACTTGGGAAGATGCTTCAGAGCTCCTTTATATTTTATCATTCTGCACCAGCGCCACACAATAACACAGTGGCTGCACCTAAAGTGCTCTGCCGAGACGAACCCAGCGAGCAGTCACTAAAACGCAACAATCACTCACATCATCGTGTGGCTTAATTACCTTTAGCTCTCGGTTTTGGATTTATTAGTAAATGCCCTTTGAAAGTTCCTCATGTAGCTTAATGAGCTTCAGCTACAAGTGAGAGCGAGATTCTTGTTCGGAGAAGACACTGACCTCGTGTAAACGTAGCCTCCGGGTCTAATTGATATGCACAGTGACACCGACTATTAGCACAGGTTGAGACCAATCAAGGACTATGTAGCGGCTGATATATGCACTCCGGAGCGCTGTGCTACGAAGAGAGATGAATGGGACGGAGAGGAAAGTCAGAGGTTGCAAAATCGCGAAGGTGGCTCCATTTAAACCTGCTACATCACCATGGTAACTGATGATGCACAGCTAACCTGCCATGGAGGAGGTTAGGTTCAGAGTTTGGGATTTAAATCGGCTGTAAGAAGAAGTCTCTTTTATCTGCAAACTGGTTGAGCTGTACATCAGTAATGCGACTCAAGGAAGCCGTGCAGTTACAGCAAACTGTGAGCATCGTGTTGCCATGGAAACCTACATGCATTCAGTTGGTGACTCAGGAAACGCATTGGTGCAAGACGAGAAGATTAGTACAAATTAGAAAATTGATGAGTTTGTTGGTAGGTTTCACACACAAGGCCTTAGATATGGTGTTTAAGTGATGACAATAAACACTGACAGGTATAAAAAAAAATTAAAGCAGGGTAATTAAACTCAATTATAGCAAATATAAAAATTAGAGTCATAGAAATAGTTACGATGTGCAGGAAATATATTCGCCTGAGAACGTGCAAGATCACACAATATGAAATTTAAATCAAATTAAATTTACTATTTAAAAAGCTGCGCGTTACTCACAGAGAATATTCAATTAGCGACAGTATTTTTCTCTTTAATTTGGCTAAAGTGATTTCCACGTCTCCTTCGTTATGAGACAGACCTAAATGCACTTCTTTTGAGTTTCATGTTTAAAGCCTAAAAGCTCTCAAGTGCAGCTGAACTGAGTGCTAAAATAAATATATTAACTTACACCGTTAACAGTTTTCTCCCAGCGTTCCTCTCTTGCATCATTTGCACTAACACTTTTATATTCCTCACTGCTCTCCATTATAACAACCTGTTCCTCTTTACTGAAGTAGGTGGCCCACAGTTAGTCCATATTGTGTGGAAGAAAAGTCAAATGACGCTTCAAACGCCTGTTTTTATGGGAGCCTGATGAAGACAACCTGGATATAAAGAAGAGCTAAGAACCACCACGATATCCATTATCTCTGACTGGGGTTTTGGGTTTTGTTGAGCCGTCTAACACACAGTAAGCATGGTTACTGGTCACACTAAGGCCACTGTCTGGATTTTATTGCATCTTATGAGTGCAAGAAGATCTGTGAAACCTGTTTGTATTATTCCTTTCATCCTCCTGGTCAGATCAAAAGAACATTAACATGTTCAAACCTCCAAAGGAAGGGTGGGATGTGCCGAGTTCTTGAGCTTAATTAGACTTTTTATGATAATAATCTCCCTTTTCTTTTAACAGCAAGGTCTCCTACCGGTTTCCCATATTAGATCATTTTGCCTCTGTGTTTAATTTCAAGCGTACTCTGCTATAAACGAAAAACTGCATAAATAAGCAGTAAAAATAACAAATACCACGACCAACATTTCCTCAAAACTTCTGTCTCTACATTCCTGATGCTTGAGAAAAAACAGATTAAAAAATATATAAAGCTTTCATTGCTCCATAGCAAAATCACCATCACAAATATATGAAAGAGTTTTTGATCAGTCAAATGACAAACAGCAGACTTGCAAAACTCAGAGGCAGTTTTCCTGAACGCTCAGCAGAGCGTGGAATAATTGCATCAGTGCTGTGAGACAATATGTTCTCTATCCATCAAGTGACAGATTATCTGCTCTGCTTTGAAATGTGCTCATTTTTATCTCTTAACACTCCATTGGTTGTGCAAAAAGGCAGGTTAGTGCCGTGATCCCAAGCCGCCGATACAGGTTGTTGCAAATGTGTTCGAATAAACAAACTGGATTTAGTGGATTTGTAGCTATTAGTTGTTATAGTCACTCTTGTTTCCCTCCGAGTCCTTTTCCAGCTTCTGAAATGTGATGATCTGATGTATAAATGATTGTATATCAGCACAGATTTCTTCATGTGTTTGTTTTCTGCAGCTTTTGCAAATAATATCAAGATTACTGCAGACGGAGCTGAGAAAAACACAACAGGCTCTTGCCAAGGCGGTTCAGAACAAATGTAAAAAAAGAAAAAAATTGCATTGCGTTGCATTAGTTGTGCTCATTTCTGACTCGCCAAGGTTCATCTTGTTTCTTGTCTCCCGCTGAGATAAAATACTTTTTTTTCCTCCTCAAATCATCTGAAACATGAATCCACCACGATTCATATTCAAAAGCGGACTAGAGAGGGAAAATATTAGCAGAAATAAAAAATAATGCAGCAATTCAGATGTGTACACTCCAGAATGAAATTAAATCAAAATGAAAGGCGGCAGTCTCTTTGGTGTTTTTTTTACCGTTTCATCACTTCTTCCTCTGTGATCGGCTCTCTGATTGTTCGCCAGAGATTTGGCGCAAATTAGTTTCTCATTAAGCCTGATGAGTTTTACTGAAACTGCACTGAGAAAGAGACGAGATGGGAAATGTTGAGTTTTGTTCCTCCCCTCTTGTCAGACGAACGAAACTCAAGGTTCTGGGGTCGTGGTTGGTACAGCAGATAAGACAAAAGAAATGTAGAAAATTAAGTTTTGTTGTTCATTTTTGAAAGTGTAACTGTTCCAAGACTCTCAGTTTTTATCGTAACACTTAAAGCACACAAATAATCACATAAATGTCAAAAATGCTCCAAGGTCGTTTTAAACTAGGGAGGCACATTTTAAACAATTTCTTTAATCGATAGTCAGCCAAATTAATCAACAATTGATTAATCGTTTGAATAAATTAAATACACTTGACATGTATTAATGTGCACACACTAGCCTTCTGTTTAGTCCGTGCACCTTTTGGGAGGTTTACATGAAGAAAAACTTTCTCTACCTGATTAAAGCTACCTGATTTGCATTGAAATAGTACTGCAATTGTTTTTTTAACTTGTCATCTGCAAAGTTACCAATTATTAACCGATTCATCGCTGAAATGATGAAATGCAATGAAGCTTTTTCACGTGCTGTTAAAAAACGTTTTTAACCACTGACACTTAATGTTTGTTGCAAGGAATTTAAAGAAGAGCTAAAACAAATAAGTTACTCAAAGTATAAATTAAACAGCAAAACATTACTTGCTATCCGACAAAATCCAAAGTATTTCACACGGCGAACGAGCTGCAGTATTCCCCACTAAACAACCTGCAACTGTCCTCATAGCTGATCTACATGATGCAGTGGAACTAGTTTGATTGACAGAGGCCCCACTGCACAAGCCAGAGTACCCAAAGGATCCACTGCCAACGTCCTGGTGCCAGACCCCATAGGACACCCTGAGAGGTCCTCTTGTCCATGCCCAATGGTTCAGGGCATTTTTGACCACATAAGGGGGACCAACACAATATTAAGCAGTTGCTAATAATGTTATGCCTGATGGGTGTATTTAATTGAACGTTGAATTGTTGAATTTAAAGTCCCATCAGGCGGCTAAAACCTACAGATCTGCAGAGAAATGTACCCAAGGACATGACCTCCGTGTCCAAAACAGCTCCTGACAGCAGTCAATAACTCACTTCAGGGTTTTACAACTCTGTGGCAACAATGATTTAATCTTCTGTCACGACGATTGAAGGTAAACAGCAGAATGATGTGCCAAGAATGTGGACCGGACGTCGCCAGATGACACGGACAGTGATGGAGTGTGTCGCAGCACGGGTTGATTATATTGGTAGATGACATGAAAAGGGGAGGAGAGGAAGAGTTACAGGTTTTACTTAAAAATAGCCTTCAGTGTCAAAACAAACAGAGTACATATGGTGAGAATGCAGAACTGTGCATTAAACAAACCATCAGGGAGGCGCCTGATTGCTCATGAATTCTGCAGCTTGACAGCAACTTCTCAGAGTCATTAAAAACTATCTTCACTGGCAAGAAGAAAGACGTCCTGCTTTTTCCACCTATCCTCAGCTTATCTATGTTCTTTTTTTAGCTTCCAAAAGTATTCATTTATCCAAAAGAATTAAGAAAAATGTTTTGTTTGTCTCTTTCCAACATTGCACAGCCAACAGCAGAGACGTAGATATGATTACCTGCAAATGCTGTGCAAGAAAGTCTCTGCTGTCAACGTCGGCACTAATTTGGTATAAAATTGCAGGTTTGGCAAAGAGCTGTTGGCGGAGTAAATCCCTACCTCACCAAGGAATCAGTATGACATTGTTTAGCCTCACTGATGTAAAGAAATATATGTAAAAGAGAAAAATCTGCAGTATGCACCGCAATTCAGCAGGACAGCAGCTTTAAAAATGACCATAAAGTTGAATCTGCACCTCTGTACTACAGTTTCAGAGTATTACGATCTTCATTAAGTAGGATTTATAGCAGCACTGTTGCAGGAGTAGCTGCATTTTCATGTCTTTATAAGTAGAATTTTATTGTATTTTAAGGTTTTTGTATCGGCAAGAACCTAGCAAAGCAATAATAAACATTTTAAACAAGCACACAAACATGAGGACAATTAAAATGAACAAAAATACTGTAAAACTGCAAAAAGAAAGACAATAAAGGCATTACATTACATAAGCTTTTTCATGTTTTACTTATCATTATCATCATTGTGATTCATTTATCTTTTTCCTGTGTAACTGAGGAGCGTTTTCATGTCTGTTCATCTGCATCAGCACTTCCACTTTGCAAAAACAGCAACTTCACTGAATTGAATGAGGATTTTTGAGTGTTAAAGTCGCTCTAAACTGGGCCTTATCTGGAAAACAGCAGCAATTTCAAGACCTTATCTTGGATGTCCCAGAAATGAAGATGATGCGTAATTTTTCATTTTGCTCTGGCGTTAGAAAGATTGAACAATTTATAGTTGCGAGAATTCTCCTAAATGTGAGGATTTGCATGAAGGCTCTACTTGGTGAGTCATACAGGACGATTTCAATGTTTTTTTTTTATATTTTATGTAATGTATGGAGACTAAATGAGTCCTTGAGTAAACAAACTATGATTGATGTTTGTGCCGACCTTCCCGATGTATCGCTGCATCTCTCACTTTCCGTCTGTCACACAAACTTCCACTAACTCTACCTTCTCCACTAATTCTGGCCTCATCATGCAGCCAGCCAGGCGTGAGACGGCACCACTCTGGGTGTCGGCAGCCTCTTCACAGCTCGCTCTAACGTTAACATCCAAGCTGAGCTCCACTCCTCCATATTCCAGCCTTCTGCCTGCCAGTCGGCCTCACGCTGAGCAAATGGAGATCCATGCAGATCCCAGATCAAACACTGCCTCTGCTGCCCGCCTGCTGTCAGTACATATTCATAACAAGTCAAAAACGCCGACCTTCCCGCATCACAGCCGACGCAAACGTCGAGCCGGCGCGTTCACTTCACAGGGATGCACTCATCTCGTCAGGAACACCAGCCGCCACCGCCGCCAGTGGTACAGGAGAGTGTTGTTGCAGCGTGACGTGATGGAGACAGTTACTAATGGTACTAGTCGCCCCACGGTGCCGCATGTGGTATCTCAGGATGGAGTTTGGATCCAGATCCGTGGACATCCAAGCAACTGCTGCTTGAATAATGAATGGGAAGGGAAAGCGAGGCGGCGACTGCCAAAGCACAGCCAAGTGTGAATGCTGAAGAGAGAAAGTAAAGAAGACGGAGCTGACACAAACTTAGCAAAAATATCATCAGACTGAAGAGGTGAAGAGAAATAAAGTGAGATAAACAAGTGAGACATTTGTTTGCTGCTCATTTATGTGTAATTTGCAGAAAAAAAAGCATGTTTTCTTTAAAGTAGTTTCACTGTAGGAGAATAGAAACTCCTGTAGTTATCATACAGAGTCGTAGGAAAGGATTAGGATTTGTAAAATATTCACCCAAATGAGCTCTCAAAGGATGCTCCGAGTGAACACACCTAAGAGCGCACCGACGCATTATGTGGAAAAGTCTGGATTTATGCAAGACAGCATATCAAACAGCATCTGAGATCTGTCTGTTATCTGAGGCTTTTTGTGTGTTTCGCGAAGCATATTCGGTAAACACTCGGGGCATTTCATCAGGCAGATGCTTCAAATTCAGTGTCATCGCTGCCCAAACTATTCTTCCTCTAAGTGAGGAAATGGGGACATGCCGTGTGCTGCCTGTGCCATCAACTCGTGTATTCGTACTGCTTTGTTGTTTGTTTCTGCTGTACCTATGGTAACAGGGCTTATGTGGCTGGCCTGTGCTTTTTAAACAGACACTTCCCTTTGAGGTGAGGTCTGGGGAGGCAGAGGACAGAATAATGCAAAGTTTACTCATTCAACTGTTTTTAATTTCCCTGACCATGATAACGGTGCGCACAGACACCGTTGTTCATGCAGACTTTGCCTTATTTCATCCACAGTGCCGCTGCCAAACCAAGGAGGGAGGCAGCTGGAAGTGAGACATTACTTGGTCTCAGTAGAAGAAAAATTTTATTTTTAAAAACAGCAGTAAACAAGTTTTGGGGTCAGAGTCTCGCAGCACAACAAGTAAGTGGCGCAGAGAAAGGGAGCTACCAAAAATCCCAAGTCTAATTTCTGATTTCAGTGGCAGACGAGAATGAAAACATAGCTTCAGGACATGTCGTGTTTGGAATCACAGTGGCGTTACATTTAAACTGATTAAATTTACATGAACACGCATGCAACTGTGGAAGCAGCGAGCTCCCTTTATGTGGTTTGATAAAAAGGTGCTGTGAGAAATGTAGAATAATTGACTGAAGCAGGAGTAAATGAGTTTTAAAACAGAAACTGACAACTTTTCAAAGTTTACGTTTCCAATAAACTGTCGTATGACTCACCTGTCAAAGCGGCCTCACCTGTAATTATCCTTAATTTTAAGCCTTAATAGAATTTAAATGGGTGAGTTATATAAAAATTCATCCCATGTAGAGTTCTCATAAATGGGAAAATTAGCTAAAGAAACTGAAACCGTACCTTTGCCAGGTTTTAAACATGTATAGTCCTGCTGTAAAGTTGGACAGTTTAACATAGAGGTCTATGGGGATTGACTCACTGTTGGAGCCAGCCTCAAGTGGCCATTTGACGAACTACAGTCGGCTTTCACAAAGACTGGATCCTTTTCCATTTCTTCAGAGCTGTGCAACTACCAACAACACAGGACACAAAACAATCAACACTATGTAGAAAAGTAGCTCCTGGTTCATTATCTGGCTGCTAGCGGGAGCAACATGACTCCTAACAGCCCAACTACTGTCTAAAGCAAGAAACAATGGTAAGAATCCAAAGCCTGATAAAGGCAGGATGAAACAACTGGTTGTATTAATAAGTAGGCAGCTTTCCCACTTGCTGATCTAGAAATAAAGCCACTGAATGTTGATTTCGAACCCTCTCGAGTCCCGCAGCTCTCTACATCAAGCGAATACCCGTCCAAGGTTGAATCTTGTTTTACCTTGATTCCTATCTTTGCCTTCTTTGCATCCTCCGACTACAGAGATCCTTTTCTTTTGCCAGGTAGAGTTTCCAAAGATAGTCTGCTTTTTCTTTGTATTGTAAATCGAGTGTTCGTTTTCTCAGGAGCTTTGCTACCCAGCAGCAGATGGAAATGCACAGGGAAAGAGAGGCTTATAGGGAATCAATCTAAACACTGATGGTATTGATATTCTATTGCCGTTACATTGTGGAATCAAACTTAACTTCATGATGGTGGGTTAAAGCAAAAAAACTTGTCTATTGGAACTTTAAAGCCAATTTGTGTTACTTTTCCTTTAACTTAGAGCAGCCATCGGGCAAAGCTGGTCGACAAACTAACCAAAACGAGGAAGCCGCTACCAATTTACACATCTAACAGTTACCGAGCAACAGCAGCATTCATTTGGAGTCGTGGTTATGACTAATTCAAAACACTAAGTCCGACGTTTAACTCAAATTTTGCAGTGTTTTTTCAGTTTCCTCCAATTCCTAAGAAGCATATTAAAAGCACCTCATTGGTATTCGGATCCCGCAGAACGCAAATCTCATGAGAGCGGATAGTTTTAACTTTGCTGCAGGCGGGAGTGAGTGGTCAAAAATAAACCACTGGTCTGGGGATTTACTGCAACCAGAAAGATGGAGTCAACTAACGAGGATAAAAAGACAATTAAACAAGGCTTTAGTAATGCAAAAGCAAGGCAAGTGTGATGTGGATACATTTACCAGTTGTTACTGACAAAGATGGAAAGGAACTAGACTTTGCAAAGCGTTGATATACAATATGCACAAATCTGCCACAAAGATGGAGTCAACAAATTAAGACGATTTAACCATGTTTTTATAATGTAAAAGCGAATCAAAGCAGATCTGATATGGATAACATTTTCAGGTGTTACTTTAATAAACTTTATTGCAACACCTGCTACATTCTCTTCAGTGAAAGTCAGCTCTACTTCAAAAGGTAAAGCACTACTTTTTGCACATATTAAACAAGATACTATCAAGAAATGTATGAAATGTGTATTTACTGCTCTAGAATAATGAACTCCTATGAATGTAGTTGTAATTTAGCTACGTTATTACCAACAGGTATGCATCTGTTTACCCTCAATACACTAGGAAAGCAAATTTCTTAACCTGCAGCAGTATCAATCAATAATCGATAACAGGAAGTGAGCACTGTAAGCACTATTGAATACAATTATGCAGCCATTCTTGACAACGGCTAAGACATTTGCCATTAACGTGGGTCATTGCATGTGCTTTTTACCTGTAAAAGCTCTGTCTTTATAGACTAATGCATGTCATCAACATGGGTAGTCATTAACTGCCACAGAAGTCTTTGTCATGGTGGCCCATCTGCTAGCTAAACCCTGATAATGCTTTTTTCTTGCCAACTGTAAACAAAACAGTTAGAATCAGGTACTACAGCTAATGTGCAATGCATTTTCTGACATGCATGCCCATGTTCTGCCTTATCAGTTAACGTAATTTTATTTGGTTAAACTATTAGTCACATTAAATCAGTTAACTGCTAATCAATCCCTATACTACATAGTGAAACAACATCAAAATCAGTTAAACTCTATATTACATTATCTTTTTCTTTAGTCGGTACATGCTAGACTATGTTCACCATATTTGTTTCATACTAAAACAAACTGTTAATGCCTTTATAACAGCAGTGTCTGTCAGATGCTTTACTCTATACTTGGATTTGTTGCCAACATCAGCCTCAGAGGGATGAACATGATGAACTCTGTTGACCACAGAGTTCAGATAACACAAATAAATGTACTGTGCATTTAGCTCGCCATTATACTTCAGTGAAGGATATAGCCTGTTATATGGCGAAAAGGAGCCTGTGGTCAAAGAAGGAACAAAGAAATAGACGAGACGGGGAATCAATCCAACTTTGGCCTCGTGGGGCAAATGTCTGTGATTTCTAGTCATGCTGTCCTGCACACAAGCGTCATTTTGACAAAAAGAGCGCACATTGTCCTGACATCGATGAGAGGTCCTTTCCAGCAGGACGGCAGACGTACCTGGAGACGGGGAGCTGTTGGAGGGATATCTTGGCATTACAAGTTTTACTCTGGTGTCTCGGCAGACTCGGAGAAAGACAAACTTATATTTCATCTAAAACAAAAAGACATAGAAGAAAAACAACCTCTAAGCTGCTTCGACGATGTGAAGCCTCCCAGAATTTTGTAAATTCTGACGGATGGATCATAACAATGTGTGTGACCTTGTGTCTTTGATTCCACGTTAAGCTGCACAGTTTTACGCAAGAAGCCTTCCGTCGCTGTGACAAGCGCTTAGTGAAGGTGACAAAAGCCACGACGACTAAACGCATCAAGGTAAGCGGTGGTCATTTTCCATTAAAGCGGCCTAAATCTCTCCGCTCTAGCAAACAGACACAAGGCCCTGAACACACAGCTCTCAGGTGAGTATGAACTCGGAGATCAAAAGAGCTCCTGGGCAGCTTACAGAGATTAAAGAGAGAAAGACAGCTGGACAAAAAGGGAGTCTGAAAGAGTCTGTCAACTTGTTTAAGGAGGGAATGTGGTGTTTCAACACGAGCCAGTCAGGTTCGAGCATCTAACGCTCAGCTCAGACACTGCGTAGTAAATTATGGAGAGGAGAAGAAGGCCGAGACATGAAAGGTAATCGGGAAACAGAGCCAGAGAGTGCAGGAGGCACGGTATCGCCGTAGACAGCATGAAATCGCATGTTTGGCTACTGTTTTGATAAAACCCACAGAGCAGTCTGCAAAAGAATTGTTGATGTAGTCGTCTTTATCAGCATTTACACCACAGGAAAGCTGAATATTGACCACATTCACGTCTCCATGGCAGGAAATTAAGCAATGAGCATCATGTAGCGGACAGGTGATGGATGAGGTTCAGCTTCTTCTCATATCTGCAGTCAGGCTGCAAGAAGCGATTGTTTTCATTGCAGAATAATCTGTCGATTATTTTCTGGAATATTACTTGTTTGGTCGATAACGTGTCAGAAAATGGTGAAAAATGCGAGACGTTGCAAGACGACGTCCTCAAATATCTTGATTTGTCCACAAACCAAAGATATTCATGGAGCTGTGCACACAATACAAGACAAACACATTTTAAATGGCTTTTGGAGGCTCTTAATTGTAGTATTTTATATTTATTTTATCTGAGACTTGGATCTTATGACTTGCTTTCCCGTTTGGCCTTGTTTTAACATGATATACCATTTTATTCTCCTTCACAAATTGATAGCTTTATGCATTTATTTTTGTTGATGCCTGACTAATAACATTTACAGCACTTCAGTCAACTCAGCTTGTTATAAACTTTCTATATAAATAAGCCTGATTTGATTTGACAGCTGAGTAAAGAAAGCAGAATATATTAATTATTTTTAAATTTATTTTTGCAGGGACAGCGCACAATTAAAAGTAATATGCTCCAGAGTTAGCTAGCAGCTAATTTGCATCTGTTGTCCTGGGGCAAGTACAGAAAAAGAGAAGCTGGAGTCTGAGAACCTTTTCTTAAAAATTTAGTTAAACTGATTATTCAAATGTTAAAATAGCTGGCAATTAATCGATGAATCATTGCTGCTTTAATGTTCAGTGTAATGTTTGAATTCCACCTGTGCAGCTAACCCTTTAAAATACATACGCTTCATATTGCTACTGGATCTGTCACTTCAACATTTACCAATCACTGTCATTATAAGCAGTGATGCAATGCGTTCTGGTAGCGTTGAGATGCGTTTTGAGAGCTGAGACGTCGTGTTGCCTGCTCCTCATTTGCATAAAGTTGAGGTCTCAGCTACTTTATGCTAATCAGGGGCAGAAACTAACCAATGATGACGGATGCAGCATCTGCACAGCTTTTTTCTTGCCATAGATGTTGTCAGAAACACATGTTGATGAACTGTTAAGTTTCCAAACAAGCTGCCATGTTGGTTTAAATCCAGAAGCAGACAGCACATGAGTGAGGCGTCCGTCCAGTCAGGTGCAGCCGGTGTTTGCATCTATTTTGACACTGCCAAGCTGCACGTCCATCAAACGACTGCTGAGAAATGCTGATGCAATGGACACGCACCAGATAGGACCAGCTCAAACGTCATTTCACTGTGACAAGTTTGCAACCCTGAGTAGAAATAATCCCCCGTATATAAACAAGTCAGTCTTACAGCAGGCAGCAGTTGAGAGTCTTAATTGTCACAGTAAGAATACGACCAAATAGGCACTTTTGAACATTTTTATCTTTAGAAAGTAGGCTGGGCTGTAACAAAAACATACTAAACTGCAACTCCAAAACAAACATATTAATAACAATAACAAACAGTTATTTTTTAGTACAATTACACCATAAGTAATCAAAAACAAACCAAACAATAATCTGAACAGCCCATTTCAGAACTGTATCGTACATGTCAGGCTTTTCAGATGTTCACCTGATGGAAAGATCCATAAAAGCTATAGAAAATATGCAGGGTCTAGCATGAATGGCAGCAAACTGTATTCGATATTAACATTTGATTAGACAAAGTGACTCAATCATACCAGCAAAAATAACACAACGTCTGCACAGTCCGTGTGTGAGACATCAAGGTGGCAGCGTGTATGATGCAAAGGAACAGTTTAAATCGAAACTGCACCAGAGGAATGTACATCAGAGGGAGAATCGGCTACAGATGAAGATGCGTGCACGTCTGAAAGTCGATGCCCTGACAAACGTAGTGAGGGCTGAAATGATGCTCCGCAGCTTCAGAGCGCAACACAACCTGCCACTGACTGCAGCGGACAACTTTTACCTCAAATGTGTTGATTTTTTATGATCGGTATGATTTTATGTAGACGTCTGAGAATGCATTTGAGGTTTGCAGCAACCTAATAACTGTTTTCCATGAATTTTGCAAGGATGCAAGAGAAACCAGGTGATGTATGGAGTAAAGTCCGTGCTAAGGCAGGATATTTCGATAGCTTATCGAGGAACCTGACAGAGCCACAAACCTCCAACACTGCAAGGAGCGTATAAATAAGATGGCAATCTCAGGCAGCCACACAACAGTTTCATGAATTTCTCAGTAAAACAGAAATTCACTATGATGTAGATGCTGCAGGTTCAACAACAACACAAAAGAATTCCAGTTTCAGTTTGGTTTGTGCAAGATAAAGCTGCAGCATGCTCTGATTCCAGCCTCGTAAATTTGAATATTTTTCTAGTTTCTTTGCTCCTCTCTGATTTTTAAATTGAAAATCTCTGAGTAGGCCATTAAGGATATAATTTTAGGCTTTGGGATACAATAATCGACATTTTTGCACTATTGTCTGACACTGATTAATCCAGAGAATAATCATTAGTTGCAGCCTAGTGGATGTGCAATCAGAGAGACCATTTAAAATGCATCCATACATCCAATCATCACGTTGTATGTCCTCAGATTGAGTCATTGTGTTCTCATGTCCCAGAGAGCTTCTCCATGACTGACCTGACTGTCTGCACAAGTAGCTAAATGAAAAGAGGATTTCCCCGGCTGATCAATAAACCACGCAGGACAGCCTTTCTGGGATGTTAACTACCGATGCGGACAACATGTAATTTCCACTCAGTGGCGTCCAAACAGGCCGGGGGAATTCAAGTTAACTAGCCTCCTGACCTTCGGTTTCATAACCGTTAGTCGATATCTGCTAAAAGCAACTGACGTCTGGAGCACTGAGCAGCTGCAGCACAGACAGAGTGCGTTTGACGGCACATTACAGCCTAAACCCACATGAAAACATAAACACACCCTGCAGCACCTTTAAAACACACACTCGTGAACCAGTGCACACACACACCTCCTCCTCCTCCTCTTCCTCCTCCTCCTGTGGCCATGATGAAGTAGGTCTCCAGACAGGCTGCTTAGGTAATGGGCCGTACTGCCTCCTCTTTCTTTCCTCCAGCCAACATCTCCGACCATGACTTGATGTCACGCACCGACACAGCTCTCCGTCTCTGCCATGGATCTCTCATTTTCTGCCTTGCTAACAGGGCTAAGAGGTGATTAACTCAGCCGAGAAAATAACGGATGGTTATTAGGGACGTCCCGAGCTGATCTACAAGATCAAGACTGGATGAATTGATTTAAGATCTATACGCTGCCAAACCACCGTGGAGTCAAAGCGTGCTCCATTAAAATGCTGTAACTGCACAATGAAGCGAACACATCAACTAATTCAGAGCTGCATCTATTAGCTGATTAATCATTCAATCAATTTACAGAATAATAATCAGCCATCACCATTTGTTAAAAACAAAATGCCGAGATGTGTCAAGATTTGTTGTTTTTCTCTGTTTATTATTACAAAACAACACATGACCATGGAATCTGTGATGAGCTTTGCCATTATTTTCTGAGCTTTTATTGACTACAGGATTGAAGTCTCCCTCCAGCTGTTGATAAACCTCTAAAAACTCATCTCTGTGTATAAAGGTTCCATATTTAAAAACATTTTTTAAAAGATTTTTTCACTGCAAAAGGATTTTAAATCAATTAACTCAGATCAATAAATCCGTAAAGAACTTGCCTGCAAACATTGCAAGACTAGTTTTATTGTTCCGCTGTAAGCAAACTGCTCAGCCCTTGTCTGACCAAACAAAATTTGTTCATATAACTAAAATTTGAAAGCTCTCAAAACAACCAACAGTTGTTTATCATTAATCTCAGGTCACATTTGTGTCTTCATTATTTAATTCTGATAACTCAAACCAATGCAGTTCACCAACAAAGAAAAAAAGCTTTGCTCCCATGACCTTGCCATTCAGTCAGTGTACTTCTGGGAAGGTTTACGTCAAGGAAACAAAACATAATTTAATGTGCTGGTGAGTCGAGGCTGAATGACACTTCCTGGTTCAATGACGGCATTAAAGAGCATTTGTGTGTCCTCTATATTTTTATTAAACCTCTGCAGACAAGGAAGGACTTCAGCGGTGCATGTAGGGGTGAAAATTTCTTTAACCGATAGTCAGCCATGTTAACAGTCAGTAACTGATTAATCGCTGGAGAGATGAAATTTGTTTTGCCATTTTACCACTATTTATAAGCGCTAACACTTAATTTTCACCACAAAATCAGCTCAGTTACATCAGAAATTTGAAAAACAGATCAAGTAAACACCAAGTTACTTGAATTAGCAGTGCACAGATGTCTACAGATGCTGTTGCAGCAACTTTATCACTCCAGGAAATCAGTATTAACTGCCACCTATAACATGTGCTTATACTCAGAGCAGAATGTCTTCAATACACTTCATCACTTTATATGTTTTTGAAAGCACTCAACCAGAGTCATGCTGCTTCTGAATGTCAGAAGCATTTCCGCTAAAAGACACTCAGCTCCCAGCCTGTGTTAGCATCTGAAAATAATAGCTTAGCATTGTTAGCATAATCCTAGCTTAACCAGACAGCCACCAGACACCATTTTCATAACTTTATGCTGCAGAGCTCATGAACACAACAGCCACAGTTGGCAGTTAGACACCAGGGAGGTGCGCTTGTTTTATGCAACTCTTATGGGCGGTCAGCAAACACACCTGTAACTCCATTTCATTAGACAGCAACCATCTTGTGGTGAATTCAGGTACTACAGCAAATCCACAATACTTTTCTGACATGCACATCCCTCATCCTCTGCCTTAATGTATTTTTTATTTTATTTAATTATTAACAGCAATTAATAAATTAACAGTTACCTATTGCTTACACATTGTCTTCGCAGTATAGAAAAAAACACTGGTACATAAAACGACACCTGAAACAAAAACACTTTGCTTCAACACACCAAATACATGAATAACTTCAAGAATAACTGAGCCAATAACTTTCAGCACAGCCTCAAATCAGTTGTTTGAAGATGAGGAAAACCCTTCAGGGGAAATTATTGCTCCTTTAAGCCTCACCACAGCACACACTCCATCATCAGCCTCCCGTAATCCACCATTGCAGACAGCTGCAGTGTCTACCACATAAGCGCTATCCACACTGAGCTGTCTGTCTGTGGCTGCACTCCAGCTTTTCTTCCAAGCTGGTTAAATAGCACAGGTTGCCGCTGCCTCTCCAGGGTGTTTTAGAGAGGCGGGCTTGTGGGTGGCAGCGGTGCTTTCCGTGCCCTTTAAGAGACTGAGACATCATGCCTGCCGGGAATGTAAAATGCCATGGTAATGTCACATTAGTGATTAATACAGTACATCCACTAAAGGTGGCGCGTTGGGCTTTCAAACGCTGAGGAATTAATGCAAAAGTGATAAAATGCAGGTAGGGAGGTGGAGTGGCCAGAGGAGGAGGAGGGGTGGGCAGGACGGATTAGAAAGCATACAATCCCCCTGCCAGTGGGTGACTGACAGCCTCGTCCTGCTGCTGCTCCACGGCTGGCGAGAGCTCGGCGAATCCAGCCATGCAGTGATCTGCCAGTGAAGTGCTAAGGCCACAGGTTGCGTGTAATGGCTAATTGCTGTTGCTGTAAACAGCCAACACCATTACGTTGGCGGTGCTGTTCCAACAAGGCTCTGGTCAGAGGAATAGACGAGTGGCTAATTAGTGTCTGTGTGATACAGAGCTCAGGGTCTGACTGCTATCAGGTTTCACATTAAGGCAGAGAGTGTGATAGGATCCTCCCTGGCCTGCTCTGCTCCAGGGGTATTTATATATATATATATATATAAGTATTAGCGAGGCATGCAGGGAGTGCAGGAGCAGCACGCTGAGCTGATTCACTCTGGCAGACACTGATGTGCCTTGTCACTGTGATCAATCAGCTTTTAATCATGGTTGTAATCACAGCCGGCATCACAAACACAGGCGAGGGGGAAGTCCATCAATACACATACGCTTTACATATGATCCATTTGCATGAGCATCATCACAGCTTCCTGAGGCTGGGCACGGGTTAGGTTAGGAAAATATTTAGCCCTCACACTTCTAAGCTCATGGTCAATTTAGTTAATAGATGAGAGCCTCAATGGAGGTGACACTCGTTAAATATATAGCATCTGGCACTGGCGCTTTATTCCTTAAGGTTTAAGTTCTATTTCATCAGTGTATTTATCTTATTAGCTTTAGCAGAAGTTTCTGAAAAAGAAGTGGGCTACATCCAACAACAAAAAGAAACAACCCAAAAAAAGAAGGTTATATCAATATGATAGGGTTGTGTCACAATTATTTTGATCAATATTGAGATCATTTAGCACTTTTCCATGTTTGTTTTGCTATTCGACCGCACATTTTTTTCATATCAAAGCAAGAATTCAGAGCATTTCCTAGTGGTAAACTATATAAAATTGTTTTAATTGTTGAACATCTGCTCGTCAATAGGCACTGCAATTAATCGATATTCCCTAAACGCCTCACATGCAGGCTACAGTAGAAGCTAGCTAGGTCGCTGTGTGCAGAGAAGCCTCTAGTCTCCACTCAGTTACTGCAGCTCAGCATAACAGATGCAAAAAATACTTTTAAAAAGAGTTAAATAAGGCATTCTAATGTCAGACTTAACCAAGATGAAACCAAATTATTTTATCTATAATCTGTTAGTGGAAATTTTCATGACAGAAGCATGTATATTAAACATCAATATCGCAGTCCATCACATGCATTTAGTTGTGGGAAGCCAAAATTGTAAAAAAAAAAAAAAATCCAATTAATTGTGCAGCTCTATAAAATGTCTTGATAATGTCAACTCTATCAAGTTCAGTGATAGAACCTAATTTAAATGAGGTGGTATTGGGACAGAGAGGTACCGAATGAACATGATACAGCAATACAACTTGGCCAACACTACATAAGATATAATCTAGATAAAGGTTTTTGTTAGACAAAACCATTTAGTTTTCATTAAAACATCAGGATCCCGTAAATTTAGTTATTTAAGGATGTAAGGATGGAAAATAAAGCTGCTGGTTTCTTAACTACCTCAAACCTTTGCATTTCTGTAGTGAAATTTCTTGTTAGTTTTCAGCTCAAAGCACTAATAACTCATTTTGGTTAGTTTGCTTGGAAACGACACTTCAAACAAGAGTGATTTTCTAAATAATGAGGGCAATATGATCATATCCTTATGATACTATACAAATAGACAAAGATGAACAATAAATGTGAAATTACCGTCATATTTTAAAGACTAAAATAATTCAAATGTCTGTATTGGGCAGTTGGGTGTGAATGGAGCTCAGGTTTCTTTCCTAACTTTCTGCAGCTGATCTGCAGTCACACCATACTAAGTGGGGTGGAACACTGCTGCGACCACTCAGCATTCTCGCAGAGATGCTGCGTTGAAAGAAAAAAGCCTTCCCGTCTTGTTCACCAGCTGTGTTTGGAAGGCAGGATGCTGAATTTGGCTTGAGACGTGCCCTCCTTTTTTCGGCATCCTTGAAAAAACAAGTGTACCGACGTGCTCATTTAGAGGGAACCGTGTCAAGTCGGCTGCAGAGGAACTCGCGTCGGAACATAAATTAAAAAGACGAGCGGCGTGCACATTTGAAAAATGCTAAAAACTATCCGAGGCGGCACACACTGCACGCACATAGGTGGAAATGTGCCCACTGTTGCTGTTTCCCTTTTGTGCAGTGCTCTGCTCCAGTTCCATCAGTCACATCACACTGACTCCCGTGTCCCCACAATCCTCCCCACGGTCATTCATCACAGTGTCACTCAAACGCTGACTCTGGTCCCTGGAGTGTCATGGTAATGTCGTTCCTCTGTGTGTGTGTGTGTGTGTGTGTGTGTGTGTGTGTGTGTGTGTGTGTGTGTGTGTGTGTGTGTGTGTGTGTGTGTGTGTGTGTGTGTGTGTGTGTGTGTGTGTGTGTGTGTGTGTGTGTGTG
>OMNN01044462.1:1857-43060 GCA_900302755.1 Chromis chromis
ATGATGATGATGGATTATGAGTCGAACAAGTTTTAAATCCTGGAGGAACACCAGCTCATCTCTGCTAAATGACCTTTGAATAGAACGATCTGCTGTATCTGCCAACTTTACACACACACACACACACACACACACACACACACACACACACACACACACACACACACACACACACACACACACACACACACACACACACATCCAAGTAGTCTTGTTCATTCAGAAGCTTCTTATGTAATCACTGCCAATAAGCATGCTTTTTGTAATGATAATGTTTCTCATTTTACATTGGAATTCTCATTAATGCAAATTAATGTTTTTATTTGGTAGGATTATCAGTGATTGACAATCAGAAACTGATGCTATCAAAGCAGCCAGTTCGGGCTATTGTTTTCTTACTTTAAGATAATCTCATTGATCTGATTAGTGTGAAAGAAATCCAGCATATTTAAATGTAAAGGTCTAGTATTGTGCCCCTTTGCAGCAAATCTCACATGTCCCCAGAATGGATTATCCATTTTAATGACAGTGTGTGCAAATCTGACATCAAAACAATACTCGACTATTTTGAGGAAACACTGAAGCTACATCCTTTGCATAGCACTGCCCAAGATGATTGTGATTGGTTAAAAGAGATATAAACAAGCCAGAGCATTTGTTCCCCCTATAACAGACTGATAATTGGGTGCAGCCTGCCCATTCTGCTCTGACTAAGCAAGACTACAGTAAACTAATAATCAGTAAATACCTATGTTTATTGTTACTATTTTTGCTGCATTTAAATGACATTTATTAGATTTTATCTGTCTCTTTACGGTGCTTGCTAACATTGGGGGCGTCTCTGATCTTTAAGTCTGTCAATAAAGAGAATCAGCCTGAGGGCAGAAACAGGTTCCAGTGGCTACAGTTGCCTCTAAGGGTCATACCATCACATAGTTTCCATTCACTCATCACACTGCAAGACTCCTCACACCCTTCTTTCACAATAATACATCTAATATTCAATTCTTTCTTCCCCCTTTGATAGTGGCCACATTAGATGTGGAAATGGACGAAGATGGCGTCATGATTTGTAAGAGCTGAGATTTAGCAGCTGGAAGGGGAAAAAAACACTCCCACAGCAAAGTGTTTAATATGCTGATTGTCAACACACAAAAGCTTTTAGTGAAACATGTTAGTAGGATATTAACTTTCCCTTAGTTTTTTCTGTTCGGCTGAGAGTAAGGTGTGTACACATCAAGTATTGTCTCTGGATCTTTGTTGCAAAAAATGTGTTTGTCATCCTGCTGCTATGCGTCTGTACACACACACACACACACATACACACAACACAAACACACCAGTGAGTGTTTGTCCGTGCTTTTACAGGGTGTGTTTTATGTGTGACGCAGAAAGACAATAGAAGCTTATTGTTATAAGGCAGGGAGTAACTTCAGTACTGAACAACATGCTGCCATCATTTCACTCTGCAGAGGCCAGTCCTAAAGGAGGTATAATACATTAGACCAAAACAGAAAGAATCAGTACTGCACGAACTCAGTGTGATTGTTTGGAAAAGTTATTCTTTTGGGCACCTAGGTCATTCTATATTATGCATACTGCCTATATCTATAGATTTAAATATGAAACATGTGTATTGATGGGTTGCTGCAGTTGGAATTATTATGCATAAAAGACAGAACACTGAAGTGACAGTTTTATTATGCAACTGAATGAATAAAGTGTGTTATGCATATAAAGACTGTACATATGGCTGAAATTAATATCAGAATGTTAATAATGTTTTTTTTATGAATATAGATCACAATATGGCAAATTGATTTGACTTTTTGCAAATTATATCTGACAAAACTGAGCATATATATTTTTTAAATGTCATGATTTCATAAATTATTCTGTTTGCGTCACAGTTACTTATGATCATCAATATGGTCAATCACATACCTATGATTATTTATTCATGATGCAGGTTCACTGAAAGTCAATGATATGGACTTATTCCCTGCCCTACATGGCTTCATTGCAGTGTGTGGTGATACCTAAGGAAAGAAATGATAGTTCTGTGGATGGGTTTTGGCAAAAAAAAAAATGATGAAGAAAGAAGCTTTGATCTATACACCAGAATGGGATTTTAAAGTATATGCTGTATGTGCATTACAGTAGTTATGTGATGAAGCCTCTGTCAGAATAAAATGTGCATAATGGCCATAAACAGTGTTTTTTTTTCTCCCACACTCACCCTCTAGTGCAGGTGTTTCTGTCTCCACCATCTCCTTGTATTTCCTCCTTTTCTCCTTTAAGCTCTTTGACCTTCAGCCTCCTTTAATTCTTTAAACCCACCATTAAAACGCCTCCCTCAGCTTCCATGACACCACAGCCTGATCTGTTTAACACTGTTTTCAAGATCTGTTTCAGCTTCAGGTTTCCCTCAGTTAGCCTCACAATCAGTTTGATGTGTGACCTTATTCCTGGACACCACACCGCTTTTTCTAATGTTAATCAATGTCCTGAGCAGCCTCCTGTCTATCAGCTAACACAGCCACAGAGAGGAATGTTGTATTTGACATTCCTACGGTTGTTACACGTACGCAAACACTCAGTTTCGGTCGTGTTCTGCCACTGAAAGCTGAGATGCTGAACACTGATAATTAAACAGCCTTACGTAAGAAGAGGACAGATTTCTGTTCTCAGCTTTACCTTGTGAAATTCTGCGTCTGGGTTGAAACTAAATATTGATTTGTGCATTGCGAAAGCGTGAATATTAAATATTTGCAGTAACATTTAAACTTCAAAACCACACAATTGTGCAGCGTATGCATAGAATCTAAAGTCTGTTTTTACGTGCATCTTTGCTTGTGTTGAATTAGTTATTTTGGACTTTCACTGCTGCTTTAAACTTCATGACTGTAAAGCATCTAAGTCAAGTTAAAAGTGTCAGGTTTATTTGCAAACGTGATTTCAATTTTTTAGCAATTTAGTTTTTTTAGGCCAATGAAATACTAGAAACTGGATTTTACGCCAAATGTAAATCTGATGGGGAAAAAAAATACTTAGAAATTAGTGAACAAACAAGTTCTCCTGATTACATTTTAGATTGTTTGGTTTGATTGTAAATTGATGCCACCCCACATGTGTGTCTGTGTGTATCACGTTTATTTGAGGCTATCCTTTAAACCTGTCCCTTTGGTGCCTGCCTCTTTCATGGAGAGTTAAAGGGAGGGGGCTATATTATACACCAGCTTTATGAATAGGACTGAGTTTTTTTTTCTCACACTGAAAGATCGTGTCTCCTCTGAGAGTGGGGACAGTCTCCAACAATAGCTCATTGTACACTCCAGCTCCTACTTTTTCAGTGGCTGCTCTGGCTTAATCAGGCTGTGTGCTCTCCAAAAATCTCTCCCTCTCCACACTCATTGATTCTACTTAACACTCCTCTTTGAATCAGTCATTGCTCTCAAAAGAAAAAAAACTTGTTTCAAACAAAATCACGTGGAAAACTTTGCATGTAAATGATTGCCTCTCTCTGACATGCAGGGCAAAGTAAGCTGCTGGGTTGGAGTTAGTTTCAGTTTACAAATACCATTGCCCTTGAAAGTTACAATATGAGACATGAACATTTCCATGAAATACACAGGAAAGAGCAACACAAAGGAAACAGGATACAAGGAAAGATGGAGGATTGTTCCTGTCATGGATAAAAGCATTAGTAGCCCCTCAAAGGCAGACTGTGAAGTTTGTCCCCATCTTCAATCAAAGAAAATCTCCAGACAGACTGTTTTCCTGCAAACAGAGGTTATAGCCAATTGAAACAATGGGAGTGGCTGTTGGGCTAATCCTCCACTCATGTGACTGAATCATTAACCCAAGGAGGCCCCTCCTTCGGTAACCCTGCCCCCCCTCTGCCTCCATGATTCGCTGAGACGGCTCTGGGGAGGGTGTTTCGGTTGCACTGAGGGCTGGGAGGTGCTTGGGCCAGGCAGTCCTGCAGAGGCGGTGGAGAGGAGACAGAGAAAACAAGTGGGAGAGTTACAGACAATATGCCTGGCAGGTGGAGTCTCCCACTGCGCTTTGTTATGGAATGCAGGACTTTGGAAAGAGAGAATAAGCCACGTTGAAGAAGAAACTACATCAGCTCCGGGAAGGCTCATTTAAACAGCAAGAGCCATGAAGAGCCCGGTAGTTTATGGCAACCCAGTCATGCTTGGTCAAGTGGATTGGAACTATGCAGCAGGTCCTCCGATGCGGAGAGGGAAGAGTGTTGAGGAGCTGGGGGATGCTGGCTGGGCCAGAGAAAGGGAAAGGATGGCCCATCTGCAACAGATTCAACAACTACATCAGCTGCAGCTTCACCACCAACAGGTTGGATATCCTGGATATGGAGTCGTTCCTCCTGGACACCCACAGGGACCATTCCTAATGCCAAGCCCTGGTGACCCACTTCCAGCTCCAGCCTGCCCCATGCCAGTACATGGTGGCATGATGGTACCTGTAGGTGTCCCGATGCCGCCCCCAGCTCATGTAGCAGCTCCATATCCAGTGCAATGGGACAACCAGGCCCAAATCAGACAGGGCAATGTCAGCCGCCAGCTCAGCTGGGAGTACGATGACCGACACAAGGCAACTGTTAAAGACAAGAGGCTTCAAGACCAGGACGTTTACTTCCACCCTCGTTCAGAGGACGGTCACCTAGACTTGAGGATATCTGAACGGAAAGGCAAACATTGCTTTTACCAGGGACCTGAGGATTACAGCCACCAGGACTACAACAGAACACCACAAGAAAAAGACAATAATGACTTAAGAAGTCAAGAAGAATACGGTAGATCAGAGGAGGACAGAAGAAGAAGGGACTGTTATGTTAGAGAAAGTGACCATAACTCTGACCGTTATGACCATCGGGGTCACAGAGACTCGGAGGAGTATGATTACAATGACAAATATCGACACAGGGACCATTATGACAGGAAATACGATGAGCGATATGATGATAGGGAGAAGCAATATTCTGACACAAGGAAACACCGTAAACATGACAGAGAACAGGACAGTTACAACAGTGAGTATGAAGACTACTATGATCATAAAGACACTTATGCTCGCAGAGACAACTACAGGGACAGTGATCACTACAATGACCATGACAGGGATTATTATGACTCTAAGGAGGGTCGTCGCTCCAGAGAGAAGGACTACTACCAGCATAGAGAGGAGGACCGCTACTATGAAGAACGTAAACAAAGGGACCATCACTATGACCGCCGTGCAGAGGATCAATATGAACGCAGAGAACATAACTATAAAGACCGGGACCGCAGGGGTGAGGAAACGTACAGCAGTAGAGGAAGGGGCCAGTATGACTCTGAAGTTGATGAGCACTATGGATATAAGGACCGCTATTACAGATACAAGGATGCAGGAGATGACAGAAGAGATGAGCAGTACAACCACAGACGGAGGGACAATAAAGCTAGAGACCAGTATGAGCGGAGGGCCGCGGACCACTATGACCATGAGAACGAAGACCGCTATGAATCCAGAGAAGTGGAACATTCCTCCTACAAGTCCCGAGACAGATTTCGAGATTTACGCTCGCTATCAATGGAGTCACGATATGAGGAATACCCTAAAAAAGACCGCAAGACGCACTGTGAGGAATGGGTTGAGCAGCAGAACCAGAAGCTGGTGCTCGGAGAAATGCACTCTTTTGAGGATCCTGGTGTATATCGGCACAGAGACGAGCAGGAAAAGGGATATGAGTCAAGCGCTGGGAGCATAGGTTCAAAACGGGGTCGCAAGCCTGTTTATGTGGGCTCTCTGGATCGTAACAGCTTCTACAGGAAGACGGCTCCGAGCTCCCTGCAAAAGTCCCAGTTTGCCACCACCAGGAAGCAGAAACAAGGTAAACATGAGGATATTGTCATGTGAGAGAAAGGTCCTCCACATCCTGTATTTGCACAACATGTCAGGTACTTATGAGTGTGTGATCTTTTGTAAATCTAGTTGACACCACTCCAGGTGCAACTCAACTTTATTAAGATCCTGAAAAACAAGAGGACATATGCTTGGAAGGAGTTCTTATCACTCACTGTTAATAAAACAGGGTGGGGAGGCTGACAGTCCTTGGTGTCTCATTGTTGACCTCCAGAGGTGCCCTTCTAATCAATGCTGGGGGAGTGCTGACTAGTCAGACTCACCTCCTTAGAAAGCGAGTGCTGGAAGCTGTGTGTGTGTGTGAGAGAGAGAGAGAGAGAGAGAGAGAGAGAGAGAGAGAGAGAGAGAATGTGTGTGTGAGAGTATCACCTATCTCATAAGAAAGTGAGCTGTCAGGTATTTGTGGGCATAAGAACCTGCAGAACAGGTTTCGTGGGTTCTTGGCTTTTTGTAGTCTCTTGTTGTTCACCCCATCTGTGGGTTTCCTGTTTGCTGCTTTACTCTGCATCACTGATGTTATGTGCACACATAACTAGTCTGTTCAGTTGTTGCATGACTGAAAGGTTAGTCTTTTACAGTCCTGGTTGTTTTGTTTTTTCAAATAGGGATACACTTAAAACTCACTTTAGTGGAAGTAGTGGAATCCACTGGCTCTGATTCAGAGATAACTTCAATTTTGTTTTGCACACAAACCATATTTTTATTTACCCGATACAACTGGGCCAAAGTGTCACAAACCCTTCATTTTAAGGTCTTTAGACAGTCCTATTGTGTGTTATTTTATTCTAAGTTTAGAATTTTTGGTTGTGAGACATGTCTTTAAAATAGAGCGAAGGAAAAGCCAAATTTTATCAAATATTTACAGGGGATTGTTTAAAAATGCTAATAAGTTGGAGTAGAAGTAGGAAAATATGTATTTTTTGACATTTCAGCAGTTTTAGTGAAAATCTCGGGAACATAAAGTTGTTTTAACTGACTTTAAAACTTTGCATTGCAACAGTGTAAATAGAATACAGACTGAAGTTTAAAAACCTGATTTTAGTCAGAAAAGATCTTCAATTCTAAAGATTGTTTTATGATCAGATCCTGCAAACAGGATACATGTTCTCAAGACTGTGAACAAGCATTTGTTTGACTGATTTCAGTATCTAATGCTACAAACACATTTTGTTAGGTACTTGAAATGAGTTGAGTTTAAATACCCATACCCAGATTTAACATATTCTTGTACTTGCTATTATCATGACGGCTCACTGGCCGGTGTAGAAATAAAATGCAGCGATATTCAAATGTACACGTTCACTTGTCAAAGTAAGAAAATGGCTTCAACTTACATGTAAAACCTGACATATTTAGTTTTATGTAACATTTCCAAACAAACTTTTATCTCTAACTTTTATCTACTTGTCCAGGTTCATGCCATTTTAAAGCCTTTATCACCTGATACCAATAATGATGCCAATATCATTGTGTATCCCTTGTAAAGTCATGTTATCACCTATGAGTGTGACTGGTCAAAGGGTAGCCGTAAAAAATGGGGTGTTGGGCTAATTAACAGCTAACACATAAAGTAACTAAAACACCATTAAAAAGTTGGTGTTTAAACGTGTGTGAGTGTGTTTCACGAGGAATCGAAGAAAGAGTGAGCACTCCCCTGGATCACTTTATTGTGTCTGAGAAGAAGCAGGTGGCGCCCTAACACCCCTCCCCCAGTCACCTAGAAACACACACATGCACGACCACACACACACACGCACACACAGAATCAACATCGGCCCCCACCTCACATCCACTTCGGGAGTCCGAGTATTAATCCCTAGCGTCAGCATGGTGTGTGGATGGCGGGGGTCTGTCTGGTGCCAGGCGGTGGCCGGCACTGCCCTGACTCCTTCCCTGCAGGACTAGACTGATGCTCAGTGTGTGTGTGTGCATGTGTATGTGTGTATTAGATATCCCTCGGAGGCTTATTTCAGAAATGACGCCATATTTCAAAACACACACACACACACAGGCACACTGGCCTCTGCAGTGTCTTGTCATCCGTTAATCTTGTTAAACTGTTTCAGCTCGGTCAGGGGTTTGCCCCCGAGTAAAGTATTTGATTGCAGGGCTAAAAACATTAGAGCGTCTTGTTGCAGCGCTTATTGGGCTTACGCTGTGATTCGGTGACATTGAGGTGATGGTTAAGGCTTTTTGAAGATGGGCCTTACGCATGTCTAAGGGCTTTTATTCTCTGTAATCCAGTATAAGATATTGGACTGCACTCTGGCTGTCCCTGAAAATCAATAGAGCCGAGTAAACAGCAGCTGCTAATTGGTGTTTTATCTGACACACATGTCACTATAGCATATTAGGTCTAGTTATAATTTGTAATTACTGTAAATACATCCAAGGAGACTGTCATAATTGGCAATATATGGTTTTATCTGAATTTTATGTGAAAGAAAAAGATTCTGGGGCTAAGAATCCACCTGGATTTAGTCTTACAGTTGCACTTTTGCACTTCTAGCAGATGTCCTCCGCTGTATGGACAGTGATCGAGTGTCTGTGTGTGAGTAATGTGTCGTCATCCATCTATGATCTGGCAGCGTATGCCGTCCACTATAATCCTCGAGCTGCCATTGGTGGGCAGCGGGATAGAGCTGGAGGTGGGGGAGTTGGGAGTTAAGGCGGTGAATCTTTGGACAACATTGCTGCAAAGACGTCTTATCTCGCTGCTGGCAAGCAAAAAAAAGTCAGTCGGCAAAAAATAATTCAGCTTACTTCAGTCTGCATGAGTCACACACATATGCTGTGTGTGTTTGTCTTTTTGGTTTATCCTGAGTCGTCCTTACAGATCTGAATTACATCATTGAAGTCTCATATATCATTTATTGTCATCAAGGTTTATCAGTAGTTTTCCGAATCCCTTTTATTTCTTTACTTAATAATACATTTCTCAACAATCATTATCTCACCATAGTGAAAGAAACCCAGAGAAGCATGATATCAAATGTTATATTTTCCATTATAATCATACTGATATTTTCTGCTTGGTGCAGCCAAGAGAGTTCCCACCTCTTCATGCCTAAGTTTCATGTTAGATGACACCACTGGTACCTGCAAGTAACATGACTGATGGTATCTGTGTTTTTTCAGGTAGAACTGTGGGAAAAGTTTGACCTTGTGGACTTTCCCTTTTTCAGGACGAGTTTACTCCTGATAAGCTTATAGTTGTCGCTCCTCACGTGAAGAGTTATGTTCTGATGTAGGTTTTAACTCTGAGTAAAAACGTAGAAGCCATGTTAGTTTGTAGAATGCATTGCATTCACTCATAGAGACACTGTTATTCCATCAGTTTTGCACTCTACAATACGCTACTCTCAGGGCTTTTGCCAAGTCAAATCATGCCACAGTTATTTACATAGCTCATGTAAAACAACAGACGTTGAGCCAAAGTACTTTCCAGTAAGGAAATGAGATTTATGTTACAAATTTACCTAATAACTTCAAATGTTTGAATTAAGATCCTACAATATTACTTATTAAATAAATTCACCTGACTAAATTGAATATTAAAACTAAGTCATTCAGTAGAATATACAGTGCAAATTAACCTGACTAACTTTGAAAATAAGGTTAAGAACATACAATGGTATACACCAATCAGGCATAACATTATGACCACCTGCCTAATATAGTAATGCTCTGAACCATTGGGCATGGACAAGAGGACCTCTCAGGGTGTCCACCAGGACGTTGGCAGTGGATCCTTTGGGTACTCTGGGTTGTGCAGTGGGGCCTCTGTCAATCCAACTTGTTCCACTGCACCCTGTTGATGTTTGATCAGAATGGGGTCTAGGAAGTTTGGATGCAATTTTCCTGTGGGGGTAGGCCAGTGACATTTGGGATTTCCATTTGCATGAGGGAGTGTGCTTGTTCTGGGACAATGTTTATTTGGGTGTCTAAGTCTCATCAACACAGATGCCAAAATCCAAGGTTTTCCAGCAGAACACCACATAGTACCAATATGATCAATGTTATTCACTTCACCCATCAGTGGTCATAATGTTGTTGCTGAGCAGTGTATACTATACCAAATTACCTGACTTAATATGAAAAATGAAGGTTAATCCTGTACAGGATTATGCAGTTGTCAGTGATAGTGTGTCACACTCTGATAAACAAATGCATTTGTTTGAATGTTTGTGGTAAAGGCTACCACAGTTGATATTTGACGCATCAAAACCGTCACAGTGGTTACAGATGTTGATCTTAACTACGACTATGACATCTATAGCAATATCACTGCTGTATTCATTGTAGATTTACTTGTGTATCCAGAATATTAGATCTGTTTTGGTTATAAATTGGCTGGTATTTGGATATTTATTAAATCCAGTTATAGTTTTAGCAGCAGTAATCCTGATAATCTCTTACTAGAATGTTACTGTTTCACAGAGAAATGAAACTTCTTAGATGGTATTTGCACTAAGAGGCTTACTTTCTTAGCAGTAATACATAAAAAGTTGGGCTGAAGTTTGAGGAATATAAAGGAATCAGTTTGTCACTCAGCCATTTTTGTGTATAGAGGGTGCAGTGTGATCAACTGTATGACATACTCATAGAGCCCCAAGGAAGATCTTTGTCTTTACTTGTCCAACAGTTAGCAACAGATTTAATCCAACAAGTTCAGTCATCTCAGAGTCTCAAAGGCAGTTCCCACACACTGATTGTAATGCACAGCAAAGTATTTTCCCACACTGAGGAACATGAGGCAATAGTCCTCATGGTATGTATGAAATGGCCATATAAAAACTAAAAATGTAATGTAATAGCCTTTCATTACTTTTTACATACCTGAGCATTCTTTTAACATGTTGTTGCACCATTGAAGCACCTATGAGGCCCAAAAACACTCATTGTCCTCCTTTTTTTCCATTAGTTTGAAGCCTTTTTGGTTTAATAGGCTCCTGACTTAATGATTACAGTCCCTCCTAAAGCTCTCTGTGCACATATGCAAAACTGATGGTCTCTTGAAGTAATTGCACATTGTTCGTTACAGAAATGAGTCGAATTGAGAAATTCCAAGGAAGCCAGAGATCCGAGTCTTTGCTCCATTTGTTGTGCAAAGTTGCAGCGACTTATTTGTCCAACATGTAAATTAAATTGTAACCTTGTCTACCTGGGAACATAAAAAATTGTATCAGTTGGTGTCCCAGAGCAGATGTTAAACACAAGATTAGATATGGGAAAATGACATTCTGGATGCTACATGGCCTGCTTTTATAATATCTGGTTAAAAAGGAAGTCCAGGAATACCCAACCATGTTAGATAGAGGTTGCTGTGAGATTCTGCCAGGAGCAGGAATGTGACCTTTTGACATTTGACCCTAAAAAAAAGATAAACAGGATGGTATGTCGCTAAATAAACTCCCCTTTTTTCCGTTTTTGAGTGACCTTCTACAGCCGGTGATACAAATCTGGACAAAAGGATACAGCTAATGTGTGAAATGGCTGCAGTTTGAAGCCCTTTAAGAGCCTTGTTAATATTTACACTCCCTCTGCTGACATTGTTTCTTATCCCCAGTCGCCTGCGTCATGGATTTTTTTTAATGTATTCAATTTTAACTGCAAGTCGAGGCTCGCAGGGTAAATATTGTTGCAAGTGCTGGCATTTCATAGTCGGGGGAGCTTGTGAGAACTTATTCTCAAGTAGCTTCAAGTTGCACACACACACACACTTGCTGTTAGGTTGCCCGTGATTATTTGGGTGAAGCCACTCCCGGCTCTCCAAAACTTGGCTTGATATGAGGAGGGGCCCCTGCTATTCTTGTTGCCGTGGCGACCGTGCAGTCCGTGGTGAACTTTGGAGCGGAGCACAACGGCGCCGATTGTGTTTGACCTCGGAGCGCGCTGTGCACCGCGGGGCAAACTTTTGACTTTGCGCAGCTATTAGTGTAGCTGACTGACAGCGGAACATTAATAAAGCAAAAACAAAAGTATCACAAGACCAGTGGTTCTGCAACAAAGTGTGCAGCAAAGATAGAAATTTCAGGTAGAGATAAAAAAGTAAGAATGCACTTGAGTGGTTTCTTTTAGAGATGTGCAAGTTAACTAAGGGAGCACTGAGAGGAAGGTGTTCAGTCTCATCATTATTTTGATAGATTTCAGCCGATCAGAGGACGATCCCGGACAGGTGTCAGCAGATTGTGAAACATGAAACAGATCAATCCCAGAAGTGGATTAGACTTCACTGGAACTCACCTGTCTTAGTCAGTAAATATTGCTGTAGCCTCATGTGATTTCATGTGGTGTTGCAACTCAAACATGACTCAGTTAGGTATAAGAAAAGCAGCATTAAGAAACAAAGAATCATGCAAGGATGCACCAAAACTGCATGTCTGAAGTAAAAAAAAAAAATGCGATTAGGTGTCTGAGAAATTAAACCCAATACGTTCATGCAACTCTAGATTTTGTGGCACTAACATGTTAAGGGGAGAAATCAATATGTGCATTCAGGATCAAGAGTCAAACACATCACTGCTGCAAGGATTTTTGGTCATGATAGATCTAGTAACTGTAAAGCTCATAACAGGTGTCCCAAATCCACACTACATACTGATTCTAAGCAGGTTTTTAGTATGTAGCAAGGATTTGTGACACCTTTTCTGTGGGTTTTCCACCACCAAACATCCATAGTTCAGCTCCAGGTTTTATTATCCACCAGAGTTGGTCGTCCTCCCTGGTGTGTGTGTGTATGTTTGTGCGCAGTGATGGTGGGTTCCCATCCATTCTCATGGTAATTGGAGCTCTGGAATGGAGTTTCTGCAGCGGGGACGCTCAGTCTCTCCACGAGGCTCAGGAGCCGGACTTCAGATTGACAATGGACTATCTCAGAATGGGTGGCGTTGTTTGAACTGCTCCGTGCGGATGGGCGTGTGCATGTTTTTAAAGTAGTTTGAAGAAAGTTGGGAACAGCAGGTGGGTGAAGCCTCATTGTCTCCCCTTTTTCTCCCCTTTGCTCTCTTTTTCTGTCTGTGCTATATAGCAGTCGCCTTGAGAGAGTGCTGCAGGGAATTTTAGGGGTGTTTGTGTTTTTACAGCTGAGATTTAAGGGGGCATTTTCAATTGTTTGGATATTTACTAGAATGTTAAAAAATGTAGAGTGAAATCTGTGATAATTAACATGCTATTTTCTGATCAATTTTTCCTCCAAAACTTCTCAAAACTCTCATTGCATGCATTAAAGTGGACAAACCCAAAGAAAGCATCTTTTATGTACATTTTACAAACAAAAAAGCTGCAAAATATTGGATTTCATGCAAATCAGACAATGCATACTAACCCTAAATCACAGTGGGAGCATATTTTACCCAGAAATCCACCCCAGAAACACTCTGATCACAGTCTTACTCATTTTTGTGTAACTTTAAGCCCTGCATTCGGACCTCCAGCTGATATCTGCTACTGATTTTCTGTTAAATCTTTGATGGCCTTTGTTAATCTAACACTTGTGACTCTGACTTGAGTCATACTGGGTGTCGGGAGATAGACGCTGCAATGTAGCAAGAGCCGTCTTGTGTCATTTTATAGTGCTGTTACGGTCAACACAGTCCACTCCCTGTGTTCTTAACTATACGCTTAGTGTTGGGCATGATTCATAAGGAGAAGAGATGGAAATTATAGCTGCTTCCGTGTACACACTGCCTGACTCCAGAGAAATTAGTTCACTAAGTTTTCCAAATGACTTTGCTGAACAATCCCAGAACCTTCCCAACGTGGAGCTGATGTTAACAGAGCCGTTCCAGGTTTCACTTGGCAAAGACGGCAATAGATGAGTCACTGAACCTCCTTTTTGGACTTTAATCCTCCCTATTCCACTATTGCACCTGTGGATTACAAACAGGGGCTTAAAGCTGTGACCCATCTTGCATTTTGTATGTATTCTCTTTCCTCATTTGTTAAAATATGAGCCTCAAATCACTTAACTGACTTTATTTCCTGTGATAAATGTTGTAAAGTTGTCTAATCCTAAATAATTGTGGAGTTGTTTTCCTCTTAACCTGTTATCAGAAAAGGACCAGCTGCCAATTAGCTGTATAAATGGAATTAATAGTTTCCCATATTCATTAACCCACATAACCGACCCATAAGTCTGGATGTGCGCAGTCTCTTTGTTTTCTATTCCAAACTCTCTTAATATGTGCAACCAGGTCAGCGTTCGAGCCCATTTATGGCAGATAAACACAGAAACCCCCTGCAGAGTTATGGCCGCCGGTTTCCCCACATAAAGATTCTTTCCGTGTCACACCAAATCTTCATGTCTGTGTTTGACTACACTGAACACACACAAGGCTTATTGTACACTGTAGCGCATAAAGGGTCAAAGCCCACACACAATACGCATACCCAGATCTGTCCAAACATTCTTTATTCTCCCTGCAAAACTCAAACATCTCCTTCAGCAAGCGTGTTGTTTTTGTGCCGTGGTGAAAGAACAGTGTTGTGATTGTGTCCTGGAAACGCAATATGAGGCTTTTTGATACTGTTTGGCAACAGGCAGGTGCTAGAAATAATGGAATGGCAGCTGATTTAAGTCAAGATGTCTACAAACGTTCCTAAAAGTTAACTTTTATATTGTCTTTAATGTGCATGAGAATACAGAGGACACTGATTGGTTGTGCTGAATCATTTCTGGCATTCAGGAAGTGGTTCTTTAGAGCAGTTGGCTGAGTTTGATGTATTTCTTTTCAAATTCAGTAGTCAAATATAATGCTTTGCTTCACTTACTGCATGAATGTAATTTCTTCTGTAAATTGGCTGTGAAATGAATTAAGCGAATTGCACTTGAGTTGTTTCAAAGCTGCTGTGTGTGTACGTGCAGCCATGCAAACAAGTGTAATTCCTGCAGCCGCTTTATTAAAACTTCACAGAACAAAGAAAAGCGAAATTCCCTCCGAAGTGGGTCAGAATCCGCTCATGTGACTCCGACAGGTCGGCCTCGATGGAAATAGTTGCTTATTGAAACGTGTGAAGTGGAGCATGTGATGGGAATGTGTGTGTTGAGGATCAAACGTGGGAAAGAGCCGATTGATTCCAATTAAAATTGGGGTCTTTTGTTTTCGGCTTCTCGGTATATTGTCGCTGTGTGACTTTTAAAACCCATTAGGGAACTACTTTCTCATCGGCGAGGGGGGAAATGCACGAGTGCTGGCAGTTGGCGGTGACGGATGCTGCTGGCTGATACGGCGCAAGCGATGAGAAAAGCTCCTTTGGGTCGAGCTTTAGCCAAGTCACGTGAAGAGAGAGAGAGAGGGATGAGGTCAGGGTGTGAGGGAGACAAAAGGCAGGTGACCCAGTAAGACCACACACATGGTACTGTTTACAAAATAGAAAAACTGTGTCTTAAAATGTAGAAGGCTTTGCATAAATGCTTCACAAAGTCTGATTCTTCCACAATCCTCGTATGAGAAGTGGATATTTTAGACAGTCAGTGTTGACTAAGGGGTTTTAAACAGTGCTACCTGCTTTTCTGTAATTTACACAAAACTGTGAGATTCTCGCAGTTTGTCTGTGTGGGTAGCATGCAAGTGTGCAAATTCCTGCATGGAGGTAAGATCACGGTAAGCAGAGTTAACTTCATTAGCCTCTGACAGCATCTGTTCCAGGAGGAGGGGTGACGTCACCTTCATCCGTCAACACAGAGTCTCCTCCTGCTGAGATGTCTCCGATCCATAAACTATAATATACACAAAGTGACATCACTGTTTCCCCTGCACAGTTTTACTTAATCAGAATATTATGCTAGAATATGGTAAATGCATGATTTGTTGCAGTTCCTGTGTTGTATGTGCAGGTGTTTCTGCAACTATTGTACGCTGATAATATAAGATCCTATTGTGCTTTCTTAGGTTAAAGATACAGCAGCAGATATGGTGAGATATATAGAAGTATGTTATCATGGCAGCCAGCAGTTGTGGAAAGTATTACTGAAATACTGTACTTGAGCACTTTATTCTTATGGTGCTGAATAGTTCTACTAAACTACACTTTTCTTTTTTAACCCTCTGTATCTCAAAACCCACCTACGGATTTAAAGGTGTGTCGTCTTTAAAATAAGATGCAAAAATTACACCAATTATCAGAACAAGAAACCATAAAAACTTAATCATTTTTCATTAATTTCACCAAATCTAAGAATTCAATGGTGCTATTTCACCAGACTATAGATCTCAATTAAAAATTAGACAAAAACAAACCATTTAGACTCTAAATTTCTTGTCCTGCACCTCTATGGAAACAGCACCACCATGACTAGAAGTAAAGAGAACTTAAAAATGTGAAGTATGAGAGAATTATGAGGCCATAAATAAAAAAATAAAAAAAGATTTGAATTACTTTGATTATTTATTTTACAAAAATATGCATACTTGTCTGCTATGTCTCCTAACCCTAACCCTAAACACAGCCTGCAGTTCAGCGTAGTTTAGCTGAAAAGCCCCTTCTGTACAGGGGCTGCTTTTACTTTTGATACTTTGAACACATTGTGCTGCTAATACTGTGACATTTTACTTGTTTCACTTGTGGTATTAAGGATTTAAATGCATCTTTCACCTCAGTGGACAGTCAGCTTGTAAAACAATTTACAAACACACACAGCAGATGCATCCAGTGGTCACTCCTTATAATCTCTTTGTGCATGAGCTCCACAGACAGATCCTATTCCCATCACTCTCCGGTGCTGTTATCTCTCTTCCCCCTGTCCCTCTCTAACTGCCTCTTCTTTAAAGTCTGCTCCGTCCCTGAGAGCCTATATGTCTGTAGTTGCTGTCACAAGCCATTGTGCCGCACACAAAGAGCCTGAGTCCAATCCAGTTTTGTGTCCATTCATAAAAAGCAGCGGTGCGTGAACCGGGCTTTTCCCCTCCAGTCCCAGGCTCCCCCAGAGATCAGCGCTGTGCCAGTGATAGCAGAGACATTGATCAAAAAGCTTGTCAGACAAGACGAAGAGTGCGGGGCGGATAGGCTGGGTGGGTGGGCAGCAGTATGTTTGGTTACAAATGAATGGGGACGTGGGCTGGGAAACGTCTTCTCCTGACTCTTCTCACTGTCATCTTTACAATAACCCCTTTTTGGCTACAACAAGGTTGGCGTTTCTGCCAGCTTCATGGCAATTCATGGGCAGGAATTGATAAATTAATGAGAGGGAATTAATTGGTTTGTCTTAAATACGGGCTGCATGGTGGCTCGGTTGTTAGCACCATTGCCTCACAGTTAGAAGATCCTTGGTTTACGTCCCGGTTAGCACGCCTGGGATCTTTCTGTGTGAAGTTTAAATGTTCTCCCTGTGCAGTGTGGGTTTTCACTGGGTACTCCGGCTTCCTCCCACAGTCCAAAAACATGCTGAGGTTATTTGATGATTCTAAATTGTCCGTAGGTGTGAATGTGAGTGTGCCCCCCGCGACCCTACAGAGGATTAAGCGGTGTATAGATAATGGATGGATGTCTCAAATACAGTTTAATCAATATTTTTATATTTGAAAATAGTTTTTAAAAGTAGAGAAGTAGCTGTGAAGCAGCACAGGAAGCACTGACTGATGGCAAACCTTTCTTATCTTTCCAGAGATGACGCTTTTGTCTTCCCAACCCAAACCCCTGGACTCCACGCCGGCCTTGGACACGACCCCCACCGCCGGCACAGGCACCGAGGATCCTGAGCTGAGGATGCTGGAGAAGAGGTCGAAGGTCATCGAGGAGCTGCTGCAGACGGAGAGGGACTACATCAAAGATCTGCAAATGTGTGTCGAGGAGATCATTGAGCCTCTGCAGAGGAAGCAGGTGAGGAGATGGAACCACAGTGCAACTGAAAATGTAGAAAATCTGATAATAGATGGATGTGTGCAGAAGAAGAGGTGTGTCAAGGCTTCATTTGAAAAAGGTTGAAAGTCTAAAACACAACAACTACAACACCAACTAAGTAAAAAAAACTGCCTTGATTCTCATGTACACTGATCAGGCTTAACATTATGACCACCTGCCTCATATTGTGTTGGTCCCCATTATGTGGTCAAAAATGCTCTGAACCATTGGACATGGACAAGAGGACCTCTCAGGGTGTCCTATGGGGTCTGGCATCAGGACGTTGGCAGTGGATCCTTTGGGTACTCTAGCTTGTGCAGTGGGGCCTCTGTCAATCAAACTTGTTCCACTGCATCCTGTTGATGCTTGATCAGAATGGGGTCTAGGAAGTTTGGAGGTCAAATCAACATGTTGGGCCATTGTCATGTTCCTTAAGATGTTCCTGATTGTTTGATGCTTTTGCCATGTGGTGGGGTGCATTGTCCTGCGGGGGTAGGCCAGTGACATTTGGGATTGCCATTCAAATGAGGGAGTGTGCTTGTTCTGGGACAATGTTTATTTGCGTGTCTAAGTCTCATCAACACAGATGTTAAAATCCAAGGTTTTCCAGCAGAACACCACATAGTACCAATATGATCAAAGTTATTCACTTCACCTGTCAGTGGTCATAATGTAGTGGCTGATTGGTGTATATCGCTGAATGTGAACACCGCTTTAACCCCGTTCTGTCTTTGTGAAGGTGAAGAATGTGGACTTCGAAGGGCTGTTTGGCAACATCGGCTCTGTGATCGACTTGTCACAACGGCTGTTTGACACCCTGAAGGAGACGGACTCTACAGGTGAGTCAGGAGCAAGTTTTCAAAAGACGCATGACCAGTCAGGAAGCTTGTTTCCTTTGACGCATTCTGTGCATTGTACTTTACTCGTGTCTCAACCATAAACTGTCACCTGACTGAATTTTATTGGCTGTAAATACACTTCGAAGTTAGTCAACTTTACATGAAGTAAGCTAATGTTTAATTTATGGTTGTGTTGTGTAGAAATGATCCGATATTTTACTTGTTTTGTCCCCTGATGACAACTTTATGTCTGTACTGACTCAAGTTTTTTTTGTGTGTTTGAGTTTTTTTCAGTAAAACATATCCTCCTCCTCCTTCTTTCCTGCTGACCTTCGTAAATGAACACAAGGCCCTTACATTTCTGTCGCCCTGTCTCCTCAGGAAAGGTATTTCTGGACTTCAAAGCCGAGCTGGAGGAGGTGTACAAGATCTACTGCCAAAACCATGACGATGCCATCTCTCTGCTGGAGAGCTACGAGAAGGACGAAAACATCCAGTGCCATGTGTTGGAGTGTCTGGAGAGACTGAGGTGAGTCACTGAGAAGACAAAAAGGTCAATTATTAGTTATAGATTGTAGGTTTGAGGTATATGGTTGACTCTAGAAAAGTCTTTTGCACGTGAGTGAACAAAAAATGTGCATGTTGTGTGTGTGTGTGAGCATGAAAAACAACATGGCAAGCAAGAGTGCCACTAATACAAAGTTTAAGTAAAACATTAACTGTAAACAACTTCTGATCATTTAGTGTTTGTAGAGTTCAAAAAGTATAAAAATACCGGGAACTGTGTTGTAAATGATGTTTGAAACCAACTTTTGCTATAGAAATATGCTTGTAAAATGAAGTCTGTAGAGTTTTAAGGAGCTCAGATTCAGAATACAGTTTCAAAACGCCTTCTTGTTATGGAATAAGGTTTCCTCCTAGTTCATATTCATGTGGAGTTAATTTATGATGGGTTTTCTCAGCAGACTTTGGACTGTAGTGCGTGGGCATGTTATGAGAGAGAAGAACCGCCTCAGTAAAACGTTAAAGAAAACAACTGCTTCATCAGTTTTAAACATATTATAATCTAAAATAAATAGAATCTACAATCCAAAATTGAGCCATTTTTGTTTTTAGTCCTTCCTGCTGTGACTGGGCTCTGTCTCACGTTGTTTCTGTAAACCTCAGTGTTGTGGAGAACTTCGAGAATGTGCCCTACCTGGTTTCTCTGGTCTGGTTTCACCATCAGTGACTCAGATACTTGAGTTGACACTGCTGTGTTAGTCTAAAATATAGTCCTCCCTCTGTGTTTGAAGATAAACACAGTTTCTGTTTGGCTGGAAGACGTAGACAAAAGCAAAAGTACAATGTGCAGCTGAAACTGAGCTCACTGCCGATCCCTTGTCCGCAATATGTTTTTAGTTTCTTTTTTTACTTCTGAAATCAGTCATTTTATAAGACTTACGTAAACAGGCTCATTATCACAGTAATCGCCTTTGCTGAAAACGTGTGTCTCCTGCCACTTAATAAGCCTTGAAAAGGTCATGTGTGCTGCCACTTTGTGGAAACCCAAGTTTTACTGCCAGTCTGGGCCTCCGTCCAGGTTTAAGAGAGAATTCACCAAACACAACCATAACAACCAGTGACGCAGCTGGTGTCACTGTTTTACTGACCATGCAGTTAAATTATGTGGTTTAAGTCAATACAAAGACAAACACCTCCTTTAGAGACTTGTTGCAAAATGAAACATTCATTCAGGTGTCCGGCTTACAGTATAAATCCTGTTTTTGTCATCTTTTCTATCTCCCTCCATCCTCCCCTTCAACAGGGCCATTTATCGCGAGTGGTAAGTCTGCAGTGTCGTCATGATTTCCAGCATGAGAATCAACTTGACCGCATGCTCATTGCTCACTAACCCCCTTTGAAATTGACCTCTCTGTGTGTGTGTGTGTGTGTGTGTGTTTGCCTCATGTGATAGCTAAAAATGAAAGTGTGCTCTGACTGTGGAATACTTTAAAAACATCTCTCTTGGTATTCTAAGGCCGTTTCACCTTCCCCTCATTGGAATGAGATGGGCTCCTTAATATTTTGTCGTTTGTGTTTGCATGTGCATGTGTATAATTTACCATTGTTGTGCAGAGAAAATATTTCCAATCAATGTCCATGACCCCTCTTTTTTTCCCCTCTTGTATGAATACGCAAAAACAAATGGTTGATCTTGTGAAACACATCTAATGCCATCTACTGGACTAAAACAGCACCAGCAGTTTACACTAACAGGTGTATGTTCTTCAAGTAAACAATGGTTACAGGTTATTTTCTCAGTATTATGAGGTGATTTCTCATTTTTCTAAGTTGTATTATGAAAAACTAAAGGTTAGGACGACTGCAATTAGTTTCCAATTTGCAGTTCTAATTTGCAGATGGTAAGAAAGTCAGGAAACCCCATACATTTGTGGAATCTCATGATGAAATCTGACATGTTATCTCCTAATAATGAGAAAATATATTTACATCAAAGCTACACTAAAAAAACAAATCACTTGAGTTGCACTTGTGTGAGCTGTTTGTCCTTTAGATTGCATTAAAACTAAGCAAATCATTTTTTTGTGCCTCCCCTGTTCTGTACTGTACTGGTCATCATCAGAATATATGAATATATGATGATGGCTACTTATCATTGGATTGTGCAATCCATATGATAGAGACAGAGTGAGATGTCCATGGGAAGAAAACAGCCAATCAGTAGCTGTGATTGTGACTGTAATGTGATTCTTGACTCACTCACACCTTTATTTATACTGCTTTACCTCTCACCCGCTCACACTACATGCTGTCTGTGCCTCTTTTTCAGGGGTAAAACAAACTACATCAACCTCGGCTCTTTCTTGATCAAGCCAGTGCAGCGGGTGATGCGTTACCCGCTGCTGCTGATGGAGCTGCTGGGGGCCACGCCAGACAGCCACCACGACCGGCAACAGCTGACTCAGGCTGTGCAGGCCGTCAAGGAGATCAACGTGAACATCAATGAGTACAAGCGGCGGAAAGACCTCGGTAAAAGCCTTTGTTACTATTTAAAGATGTAAAACTAACTCTGACATCCTCAAATTTAGGGTAAAATGTGGTATTTGTTTCAACTTGAATCCCTCTGCTTCCCACAGTGGTGAAGTACAGGAAAGGAGACGAAGACACGTTCATTGACAAGATCTCCAAACTGAGCATGCACTCCATTATCAAAAAATCGAACCGCGTCAGCAGCCACCTCAAGCACCTCACGGGAATATCCCCTCAGGTACGTGATGCTCTGAGCAAAGTTTCTAACCTCAGTGGACGGAACAACTGCTCAAATGTTGTTAATGAACAGCTTGTCTGTCCGAAACATGCTTGTTTTGATCTCTGTTTGTCTTCGGCCCTTTTTCACAGATTAAAGATGAAGCATTTGATGAGGCGGAGAAGAGGTTCAGGCTGCAGGAGAGACTCATCAAGTCTTTCATCAGGGATATTTCCTTGTACCTGCAGCATATCAGGGTAGGAGACTATTACCGTAAACACCAAGAAAAACACCAATCATAATGTAATTTTGTTAATTAAAACTTAAGCCTAACAGAGCATAAATGATGATAGGCTATATTTTAACAAAAGAAATTTACAAAAGAAATATGTCATTAATATTGATATGGCTGTGTTTTGCATTAGTATTATATGACATTTTAATGGGGGAAAAAAATACTACATAAACATTTAATGTCAAAGATAGCAGTACAATTAATGTGCAAGAAGTTAATCTGTATCATTTCTTATTATGTATTCAACACATGTGCTCCATTAACTGAATATTTGATAATGTGGTATTGATTGGATTGTAACCGTGACAACACACCTCTCTCTTCAGGAATCGGCATCCGTGAAGGTCTTGGCTGCCATCAGTTTCTGTGACATCTACACAGAGCGCAGCATGCCGGACCCCGAGCGCTTCCAGAGAGCTCACCGCTGCATCAGCGACAAGCAGTTCACACAGTTTGTAAGTCCTCTTCCTCTGTTTAACCTCACTTAGACTGTAGGAGTGTATTGCATAAGAAATCTGATCGCATTACATTCCACTCTTCTTCTGAGCAGAAGGAGCGCACCGAGGCCTTAGTCATCAACCCGCTCACCCAGCTCCTCCTCATGTTCGCTGGGCCCCACAAACTCATCCAGAAACGCTTCGACAAGCTGCTGGACTACGACAACTGCAAGGAGCGAGCCGATCGCCTTAAGGACCGACGGGTGCAGGACGAGCTGCAGGTGGCGCGGAACAACTACGAGGCGCTCAACGCCCAACTTCTGGACGAGCTCCCGAAGTTCCACGGTGCGGCGGAGGAGCTGTTTACCGGCTGCGTGAGGGCCTTCGCTCAGTCCCAGAAGGACTTCATGAAGACGACACTGGGAGAGCTGAAGCCCCTCCTACAGGTTGTGAGTGTGACTTTGTTGATGAAGGTGTTGGTGGCAAAAAATCTGACACTTTCTTTAATTCACATCTCAAATTGTACTGCCCTCATACTGCCATTAACTCTGCTCTTTTACTTTATCTTTACCTCCAGTTCTCTAACCGAGTCGGCACAGAGGGAAACCTGATTGCACAGTTCCAAGAAGAGTACAGTCGAGTCCTCCAACTTCTTCAGAGCTTTAGCTTCTGCCCGGAGAACCTGCCTCCAGCCACAACCACGAAAAAGACCTTCGAGAAGAAAACTCTGGAGAAGCAGACCTCTAAAAAGCAGCTGCAGGGACCTGTGAGTTCAACTCTAATCCCATTTTCCTTATTTTCATAAATAACATACAAGGAGATCCACCACTGTAACCTGATCTAACCTTAGGTTTTGTGTTTCTTGCAGCCCAACTACATCATGCAGACAGATGAGCACCGTGCAGGACTGTTGGTACGCTATGGGCCTGAGAAACTTTTCCAGGCTGAGAGGAATTTTAATGCCGCCCAGGATCTGGATGTTTCCATACTAGAAGGAGATCTTGTGGGTGTAATCAAGCAGCAGGATCCAATGGGAAGCCATAACCGCTGGCTAATTGATAATGGAGGTGAGTTGTTGATTTTCTTCTACCTAAAAGGAAATCAGATTAGCGTGTTAGTAAAAGAATCTGTTGACATTTCTTCTTTTTTTGTTGCAGTCACCAAGGGTTTTGTGTACAGCTCCTTCCTCAAACCCTACAACCCACGCAGGAGCCACTCGGACGTCTCCATCGAGAGCCAGTCGTCCAATGAGTCGGGCTACGGGGGCTCCTCGCCCGTTTTCTCCCGCCAGAACAGCAACAGCACACTGACCTTTCACCAGGAAACGGCCACCGTCAGCTTTTCCACATCGCAGCCACAAAGCCAATCGTCGCCACACCCGTCGCTGGACTCCTCCTCGTCTCGCAGGAGTCACCTCAGAGATGCTCCCAACCCTGAATCTGCCAGTCTGACCAACTCCATAAACTCCTCACCGCGCAATCCCTCAAACCGCCGGGACTTTACAGAGCAAACGTATCGAAGCACCCACAGTCACAGAGATACAGAGCCTTCGTACCGGCACTCGGGCAATCACAGAGACTCGTATGATACAAGTTATGGTCACAAGGAGACGTCGGACCTCTCTGAGACAGACTCTTGCTCCTCACAAAGAAACAATCGTGCACAGCGGTATGGACACACAGAGAAAAGTTACAGCTCGTATCAGTGGAGAAACGGAGATACTAGCAGCCAGAAGAAGCCTACTCACTCCAGAGAGGAGTACATTGAGCCGGAGCCAGAACCAGAACTCGAGAGCGAACTGGACGGTCATCAGGTGAGATTTAGCTCAACTGCTATGATGTTAGCATTGAGTTGAGCTTCCTCTGCTGCCCCCAAGTGACCAAAAACATGAACTAACACTGCTTTTTTTTTTGTTTATTAACAGATTTACTACGCTCTCTACTCCTTTGATGCCCGTTGCGCTAATGAACTGAGCATCTCAGCCAATCAGCAGCTGCGGATACTCGAGTTCCAGGACATGAACGGCAACAGCGAGTGGTGGCTCGGCGAGGCAGGAGGTCGACGAGGATACGTGCCTTCCAACTACATCCGCAAATCAGAATACACCTGAACAAGTGTTGTCTTTACGGATGATACGTGAGACTGTACTTGCGAGCAGAAGGAACAAAAAGACAAACGAGCATCTCGACACGCTGTGACTTATTTTTGACTTGCTGTCATGGAGTTTGATAGTGAGAAGGACTAACTAGTGCAGCAAACTCTGCTCCTGAAAGTTAGCATCATATGCCTATATTTATAGACTTTTTATATTGTTTTTACTTACTGGAAACTGCACACTACCCTCCTTGTTTCCAATGAAAAACCTGTGAAATGCACCAGAATTTTTTGCCATATTCTCTGGTTCTAAAGACAATGTATTGTAAGTTGAAGAAAACGCTCTTAAAGGATAGCGTATTGGTAGATTGCAATGGAAATGTGAATGTTTTGGGTTCAGACTGGCTCATTTAAACCAACATCAAATGGTATGCAGACAGACTGACCTAAACACTGTGTTAATGACCTTTTTTTCTGCATGTGGTTTATGACACCACTATTATGGTGCATGAATATGAGATGAATTTACACCATACAGTTCAACAATGAAGGTTTGAGGCACTTATGATGGTTGCAAGTTTGCAGAGGCATCAACACGAGTTTGGGGTGTTGCGTGAGAGTAGCATGGACCATTTGCATTCAATTCGAGGACAAAGTTAAAAGGCATATTACATATGTTTACAAGCACTCCTTCTGAACTTTGTCAGTAACCTGAATACATTTTTTTACTGGGTTTTTACTGTGTAAACAGGTGATGACCCACTTTTCTGTAAGAGGAGGCTCACGAACAGGGAGAAAGATTGTGGTTAAGTCTCCTCCACATGTACATTAAAGGCTATATAATGCTGTATATTGAGAATATGCATATTGCGCCCACTGTAAAGTGATCACTGTTTGAATTAAAAAACAGCTCAGCTGACAAATTACGACAGTCTGGAAGAGTTTTTTTTTCTGTTTTTTGCTGTTGTATATTAGCATTTTTTAGTTATTCATAATAATACCACCACACAATGATAATCTATCATTAATAGATGTGAGCTTCCATTTTGCACATCAGAATCCAAATTTGTTTTATTGCCCAATGGGTTTGCACACACAACAAATTTGATTTAGTGTTTTGGAGATATGTAGAAAAATTTCAAAGCAGTGTTGCAATTAAAATAAACCAAATTCTAGGTATTATAAAAGTAATGCAAGCAACAGAAGTATTTACAATGTCAAGGAATGTAGAAAATGACACAGGATGTAGTGTAAACACCTTTAAATGTGCAAAAGGCTAATAATGCTATTTAAAATGCATGTCATTGGGCCAGCTGCTGCTGTTGTGTTAACTATTGAGCTTTAATTATAGCAGCAATTATCAGTAGCTATGCAGAAATATAACAAATAGGAATTTGCAAGAATATGTATAGTTTGACACTACAGCAGTTTTTTGCAGATTGCAAAACACCAAAAATTACATACAAACACTGTACACTGTAAACCAGTTTTGTGATGACACATCAGCTGCTTGTTTTAACAAAGCAAATCTCTTCTGGCGTATTGAGAAACCTTAGGTCACCCAATAACAAACAGACCTAAAGATTTTATAAAGAACTTTGCACAATTTGCACAAAAAACAGTCACAGGAGTCCACTTGAGCATTATCCTTTTTGGAGGGTATTCTTTCTATATTTTCTAAGTTGCATTAGATGTGCTTTCTAACTGTTTTGAGTTTTAAAAGAAACAAAGGTCAAAAAAGAACAAAGTGTTGAATCACATGAACTCCTGTCAAATCAATGCATGGTGATAATGATTAACAAGTGGGTGGAGGGTTTGGGGGTCCCTGTCTGAGGGGGATTATTTAGGACCGTCTTGGCAAGAATCCAACCACAGTCTTCCACTGGTCCCATCATGGCCCGGGTTGTCTGCTTCATAGCTTTACTCTTACAAGTGTGTGCGTTTACTGCATTTGGACAAGACATCTTTGTAAGTATGCATATAGTAGAGGATGAAACCAATTTGAAACATGCTTTTTAGAAGCTCTTATTTTGAAATGTATACATGATTGAGTCAACCTGATGGATTATTTCTATGTTTTGTTGCAGGTAATCACAGAAACAGACGACACAGATGGTAACAGTACTTTGTTAATCAATGTCAATAAACTCAAACTCCATTTTGTTAGTATTTCGTGACTAGAATGCTTAAATGTTTCTATTTTCCTCACAGGTTATGAGTACTTTTATGATTATGCCACTGAAAGCCCAGCAGAGGATTTTAATTTTGCTCTGGATGACTGGTTGTATGAACTCCTCGATGTTACAGGTGAATGTCTTCCAACACTGTTTCCACATATATTTTGCAAAGATGAGGGTTTAACTTAAATATTTATTGTATTGATCAAAACATCCATTTTTAATTTATTGATGTTACAATCAATTGCACTCTGCTCCTGACTGAATTGAATGACTTTTTGTGTTGACTGGCACAGCTGCACTTAAGGTCTTAATATTAACATGCATTTCACATAATCCTGTGTGTATTTAGATGAGTGTGATCCAAACCCATGTTTGAATGGAGGCAGTTGTGACACTTCTACAGATGGGAGCTTCATGTGTTCGTGCCCTGAGCCTTACACTGGGAAAAAGTGTCAGACAGGTACTGCTGCCCCCTTGTGTCGATTAATGTGCGTCAAATTGGAAACTCTTTACAACAATTTAGTCAGTATAATGTGTCAACATCAGAAAATATATGTGTTTTCAACTGTAGCAATTCAATTTTCTTCACTTTTAAACTTCTACAAAATCTGACTGAATTAGAAATCAGCCTTAGTTTTTAATAAGATCTTGCATTAAAATATACGCTGATCAGTCATAACATTATGACCTCCTGCCTAATATTGTGTTGGTCCCCCTTATGTGGACAAAATTGCTCTGAACCATTGGGCATGGACAAGAGGACCTCTCAGGGTGTCCTATGGGGTCTGGCACCAGGACATTGGCAGTGGTTCCTTTGGGTGCTCTGAGCTGTGCAGTGGGGCCTCTGTTTTTTGAAAAAATAACTGCCCCCTAGTGGCTCTGTAGTTGTCTTTAAAAATCTTAGACAAACAAAATTGGATTTCAACTAGTTTGTTAAATCAACTCTTATTCTGTATGTATTAGAATATCTTTGAGAAATGTACTAAATCCTTTTCAGTGAAAGACGTTTGCAAGAATGTGAAGTGTGGCCACGGAAGCTGTGTGGTCACATCCACTTCTCCATTCTACGAGTGCAAGTGCAGGCCTCCGTACAAACCACCCAACTGCAAGAAAGGTTTGCTGTTTATTGTGGAACATATGTTCTCATGTTATTGGATTTTTGTAGCCAATTTCATTACAGTACACCTGCAGATGTTTTATTGCACTGAGTCCTTCAGACATTGGTCTCCTTGCCTGCGTTCACAGCTTCTCCCTGCAGACCAAACCCCTGTCAGAATGGAGGCTCTTGCATGAGGGGCCCCAAGCGCTCGTCCTTCCAGTGCTCTTGCCCTGATGGATACAGTGGGGAACTATGTGAAGTTGGTAAATGCAGCTTTCTCACTCTCCTGCATAGAATACAGCACTTAAAAACATTGTATCATTCTAAGAACCAGGATATTATCTAGTTAAAAGGGATATTTAAACGTTTTTCTAGGGATAAATGACTGTTACCAAGGTGACGGAGAGTCTTACCGCGGCATGGTGAGTGTGACCGTCGAAGGGGAGGAGTGTCTAGACTGGAACTCCTATTTCATCGTGCAGAAAGGTGGAGATCCCTACAACGAGTATGCAGGCTTTGATGGAATTGGACCGCATAATTACTGCAGGTGAGGAGTCATCTTGTGTAAACATTGCACATGTTTACTGCTGATATGACCATGCCAGTATAAATATATGTGCATGCAGTGCATGTGAGTTTAGGAAAACTCTGCAGCTTCTTTAAATGTCTGTATTAAAGTCATTCTCAGTAACTCAGAGTACAATTACAAAGGTTTGCTAAGGAATTTACAGAATAATTAGTTGCATCTCTGTGTTCTAGGAACCCTGATGGAGATGATCAGCCCTGGTGCTTCATTAACAAAAATGGCAAACTGAAGTGGAACTACTGTAAAATCAGAAAGTGTTCTGGAGGTAAAAATGACAAACATGCACACCTCCTTCCCTCCACTGCTCTCATGTACTCAGTTTAAGTTTCCCTCCCAGCTCCAGCTACCACACCAACCATCCATGTAACAGATCCAACTCCAGTCTCGCCAAGTGCTGCTGCTGCTGCTGCTGCTGCCCAGTTCTCCCAGTGTGGCAGGCCTCAGCCCGGCCGATCAGCCAGGATCTTTGGAGGGAAGAAGTCTCTTCCTGGGGCTCATCCTTGGCAGGTTTCCCTGCAGACCAGATTCAAAGGCTCATCCGGGCCCTTTAGCCACATCTGCGGAGGCATCCTCCTCGAGTCCTGCTGGGTCCTCACTGCTGCCCACTGCATGTAAGCTCCAGGAACTGTGTTGTAGAAGCAGTCAAAGCATTGTTTGAAGTGGATTTTGGTCACTGAGCTGATAATCTTTTTAACTCTTTGTCCAGTAAAAGGGAAATGGAAATGCAGGTGGTGCTGGGAGGAGTGGACATAGAGAAAGACGAAGTATATGATCAGGTCATTCCTGTGGAGAAGGCCATCGTGCATGAGGAGTACAAGGAGAGCCCGTTTGCTCTTCATAATGATATTGGTGAGGAGCAAAAAGTGCGATTATTCATTTGATCTTAATTATTCTTGAGTGTCCACATTAAAACACACTCAATAAAATAAAAGTAGACTCAACCTGTACCTTGATAAATGCAATTAAAGAGCATTCTTTTCTTTCTTCGTCCCGTGTAGCCATGCTTCAGCTGAAAGTCACGGACAGACCTTACTGTGCCAAAGAAACCCGCTTTGTAAAGACCGCCTGCCTGCCGAACCAGCCCTTCAGCAGTGGAACGGAGTGCGTGATTTCAGGATGGGGAGTGACTGAAACACGTAAGTATAATTTCAATCCATACTGACACCTACACACTGAAAAACAAACTGTCATAACATGATAATCAGGTTGTAGGGTCAGTGGTCCCAGGTGTTTTCTCTTTTCATGATCATAAGGAATTTACTTATTTTACACATGTGAAGCTCTGTTCTGCAGAATAGTTGACTTAAACATCAAAGAAAATGAACCCTGTTGGTAAAAGATCAAACCAATAAAATTATTTTGAACTTTGGCAGCTCATGGATATTCATCCTATTCACCTAGGCCTATATCACGCATTTACATCGGCAAACAGGGTAAAGTATTTATTTTTGTTCATTTTTAATAGTCATCTCAAGGCAGAAAAGTATGCTCAACATCTTGAAGTGCGGAAAGAGTGAAGAGCAAACTAAAAGTCTGCCCCACAGAGCCTTTTAAATGAGTGATTGTAATAGTTTATCATACTATGGGATGATAAACTATTACATACTATACTATACTAATTTATCAAAACAGGGAAATCAGTAAAATAGCAGTTTAAAAATTAAACTTATTTAAAATCCTTAATATGCATAATTTTTCTTTCCAATAATGGCAAATATATGTAAAATAACAATATTTTTGCTGATTTTAATACAGTACAAATTGTGTAATTTTACGGTTCAAATGTTGTAAAAGAAGAAATTATTATATGTGAAAAATATTGCTTTTTGCCATGTTTTTATAGTTAATATACAAATAAAAACTTTTTTTCAAGTTTTTACATATTATTCTCTATAATTCCACAAAATGGGTAATTCAAAATATTACGGTTAAAAACTACTAATTTTTACAGCATAGAGAAGCATTTGACACCCCCGTTAATATGAGAAAAGTAACTACACGTCAGGTTATTGTGTTAAAATAAGACTTTATGTGCAAACTGCAGTAGCATTCAGTTTTATTAATCCTGTAATCACAATAGTGACACTAAAGACAAGCGAATAAAACGTAAAGTTGTTTATTTGTATGAACTTCTTTGTCTCATATATTGTTCCATGTGTCACTTTGAATGCATTTGAACATGATATGTAAAATAACTGTTTGATGCTGCTTTCTTTCCGCCTCAGAGAAGTATGGTACCAACCAGCTGCTGGATGCTCGGGTTCTCCTGATCTCCCAGGAGAAATGTAAAGCTCCCCACGTTTACGGAAACTCGCTGGATGACAGCATGTTCTGTGCAGGCAACATGAAAGGAGGCGTTGACTCCTGCCAGGTCTGTACACGAGTGCGTGCTCTTTATTTTTCTATGTGGAAGATGTGTGATTATTTATGTAACAATATGCATCTCTGGGCCCCTGCAGGGCGACTCTGGAGGCCCTCTGGTGTGTGAGCGTAATGGGACCCACTACGTTGTCGGCGTGGTGAGCTGGGGCGACGGCTGCGGCAAGAAATACAAGCCTGGTGTCTACGCCAACGTCGGAAGATTTGTTGACTGGATCGCTCATCATTTACTCTCATAAGAATCCAAGTTGCACATAGTACAGGTGTTACGGAAATTCTGCCACTGAACCTGTAATGTCACTCAACCTCCAATATGATATGGTGTCAAACTTGTGTTATCTCATAAACTAATAAAATCTATACTTCACTGTGATGTAATTATATAACTCTTCCATTGCTATAATTCTCTGTCTTTTCAAGCTTGGTTGCAACAACTAGTAAATAATGATAAGGATTTCTGAAAAAGACCTTTGATCCAACACAACAGCAGCTTTGCTTTGGGCAGTAGTAACCTTGGCTATCATATGTTTTTTTGAAGCAAACACTCTCTGTCATGAGGTTAATCCATTCTGTTTACTCTCAGGTCTCTGTACACTCGTCCAGTCACGTGAAATAAGCCTGGCTGCTACAATAAAGCTTCTCACTGCTCAACCAAACCTTGCTTTAGTGAGCCCAGATGAAATGAGATCTTTATCCCATAACAACACAATTGTGTTGAGTCTGGCAGAAGCTGTTAAAGCCTCAATATAGCCAAGGTACAATGCCCTAAGACACAGGAAACAGAAATGTGTGTGTCCCTTGTTGTAGTTCCTCCAACATTTATGCCAGTAACATACTTATATTGTCTTTTTCAGCTGATATGGGGAGGCAAAATGTATTTGTGACAAATAAAGATTTCTTCTAATTAAATAAAAAAATTTTTAAAAGTACAGACATCCATTTTCTTCCACTTATCCAGGGTCAGGTTGTGGAGGCAGCAGATGAATCAGGTCATTCCACACGTCCCTTTCCTTAGCAACATTTTTCCTTCTGGGGAATCCCAAAGCGGAACCTCTTCCAGGACACCACCCAGAGACTCCAAGAAGGCAGAGTACTCTGACTACTGTTTGGTGCATAAGCAACAAAAAACAGTCAGAATTGTCTGCTCTGCAATACACAGAAGAATGAGGGACGACATTCTTTGGGGAGAACTCCAACAAAGCGACACTCAGCCTGGGGCTTGTGAGTATCCCACTCCCGCCCGGCACTTCTTACAGTGAAACTCTGAGAAAGAAGAGAGTCCAAGCCCTTTCTGGGAGTTTGGTTCCAGAACCTTTGCTACACATGGAGGTGAGCCCAACTATTTCTACCGCTTCACCTCCAGCACCAGCTCAAGTTCCTTGCCGCCAGTGAGGTGACGTTTGCAGCTCTCCTTTAATTTGCTTTCATTGGGGTTTTGTGGTTGACTAAAACAGCCAAAAAGACAAGGGATGAGAAAAATAAAAGAAGAGACATCCTGCACTATTCCTTCTTTAAGTAGTTAATCTATTTGGTTCACTCATAATCTCCTATAAAAGGTTCTATCTATAGAATAAAGGGTACAGATATATAAAATGAAAAAAAAAAACTGCATAATACTGGTGGTTTAATTTCAATTTCCTGAATGGAAGAGGGTTTTAGAGAGTTTAGGGTTAAATTGTGAAAGCATCACATACAAGTCAACAAGACAAGGTTAAATAAATGGAACCGGAATCAATGCAGCTGGCTAAAGATTGACAAGTGAATAAATAAGGTATTGAGGAGGTATTAAAGTCAAACTTTGAAACTTTGGTCTTCTGCACCGTGCTGACACTTTCACACAGCACCATGCTGACTGCAGGGGCCCTGCTCATTTTCCTCAGTGCACTAACTGTCCATGGAATCGACGTGATTGTAAGTTTCTTGATATATTAGGAAGTATTCAGACAGGGGTATTTTTGTCTGTGTGAATTTATTATTGCCTGAAGAACTTGCTGATTTGTTCTCTGCTGTGATTTTGTCATTCCAGCTGGAACCTTCCATCTACGATTGTAAGAATCGTTCTTCAGCTGATCGGTGGTGGTGGTGATATGTAATTTTAATTAGAGTTAGTCATTTATATTTCCTAGAAACCTTTGTGTGCAACTTTGTCATGTTGTGTGATGTGTAATATTTTAATGATTTTTTAAACATAGTGTTATTTTGAGGTCAAATAAAATGATGGATGATCATCATCTTTATTTTATTTATTTTTTTGTCTGCATTTTTCCTCATAGTTTAACACCACTAAAGGGGTATAAACGTTTTATGAGATTGATGCAAAATGTAGTTTCAGTACATTATTTCTTTCACATGTATCATCTGGTTTAAATGCAGGATGACATTATACAGTACATTCCAATAACATGTCACCAAAATTCAACCAAACTGTTATATTGCTTTGCTTTGTGCAACTTTAAACTTTAAAGTAAAAGTAGAATTTCTTGTTTTTTCTTAAATGGATATCCCAGCAAGGCTTGCTTTATAATTCAACCTTCAACTCGTCATGTCAATACAGATTGCTTTTTATTGCCAAACTCCCGTGTTTAAACAACTCTCTGTTCTTGGCAGACGTAGAATATGACTATGACTACGCCACTGAGATTCCTGCTGTTATTGATTACAATCTCGACTGGTTGTTTGAACTCATAGGAGAATCCAGTAAGTGGCCCTGGTAGACCTTGTAGATGTGATTAACCACTGTTTCTGTATGACCGTTAACATTTAGACTCAGAAATGACTCTTTCTTGCCATTTCTAGACGCTTGTGATCCAGATCCTTGCTTCAATGGTGGCTCCTGCCAAAGTAAATCTGCAACAGAATTCACATGCTTATGTCCTGAGCCCTACATAGGCAAAAGGTGCCAGCAAGGTAGGTAGGAATTAAGCTCCATTTTACTTTCACTTTGTAATTTTACTTTTTTTGTTTTGTTAAATCATACATTTTATTTTAATTCTAAATGGCCATAAAACTCACATTGAATTCAGTCACTTTAAAAGGCTTTTGATATTGATATTTTGTTTTGTTTTCCAGTGAGAAATGTTTGCAAGGATGCCAGATGTGGTTTTGGTGATTGCATCGTCAACTTAAATAAGCAGCCGTTTTACGAGTGCAAGTGCAATCCTCCATACCAAGGCCCAGACTGCAGGACATGTGAGTGTGTTAAAAAGCATGTTGCACAGAATTTCCAACTGTTTTCTGACAAATATTGTATCAAGCAGGACATTGGTGCATTATTTTACACAGGAAACAATTATGAAGTCAGTGAACAAACCCCTGATGAATACAGAAAAATAACCAGTATCCATATCCTAATACTAATATGTCTGTCTTGTCTGCATCAGTGCCAGCATCTGTCTGTGAACCCAACCCATGCAAGAATGGAGGCTCATGCATAAAAACGAAACGTCGCTTCCGCTGTGCTTGTCCAGTTGGCTACAGTGGAAAGTTCTGTGGAACTGGTAAAGACTTCATTAAATCAAAGACAACTTTGTACTCATCTGTCTATATTTTCTGTAACACATCGTAATTTGTCCTTTCACAAGTAAAAAAAAATGTAGTCACAAGGTTTTCTGTGCATTTGTGTTTTTAGGTGTTCAACTAACCCACATCTATGCATTTACTCTGAAACCCTGAGTTCAATGACTTCTATAACTTTCATACTTATCTGATCTTTTTTGTGCAGATCCTAATGATTGTTATGTGGGAGATGGAGAGTCATACAGGGGTTCGGTCAGCATGACAGAAGACGGGCAGGAGTGTCTGGACTGGAAGTCCAATTTCATTCTAATGAATGGGCAGGATCCTTCCATCACGTACTCAGACTTCCCTGGCCTGGATTCAAACACACAAAACCACTGCAGGTATTTAAATGTTAGTTGATAAACTTGTATTTACATCTGTCCGTCTTACCTGACACAACTTATGTACTGTTCAAATCTGTTATAAGGTATTATAAATAGCATTTTTATGCATCTACAGTATCTGTCAAATTCAAAATTATTCAGTTGGCATAAGATTTTATTTGTAGAGAAATGGACAATCCTTATAAGAGTTGGGGCAAATATGCCTTGTGCTAAATTCCACATTTAATACTATTGGATTCGGTTTTTTTTTAATTATTATTATTTCTGAATACATACTTTGATTTGAGGTCAGAAAAAAAACAAAGTGAATTTCTGTTACTGGAATTGGGATTGTGAGAGCAGGCACAGTGGTATAAATTAAATAAACTGCTGACAGTTAGACTTCAATAGACTTCAAAACCTTATGTCTGTTGAAGGATTGTTTACTTATTTTATTCTTTATATTTTGCCATTTTCTCTCCATTTTAGGAACCCAGATGGTGACGACAAGCCTTGGTGTTTTATTAAAAAGCAAGGAAAACTGGACTGGGATTACTGCAAAGTCAAGGAATGCGCTAAAGGTGATATGCAAACACACACAAACACACACACACATGCTTATGTAGATGTTCATAATTCCAAGTTTTTTTCCTGATGTTCCTCAGCCCCAGCTCCAACCACTCCATCCCCACCAATTACACCAGTTGTACCAAGTTCTTCCCAATTCTCCCAGTGCGGAAAATCACAGCCTTCTCGCACCAGCAGGATTTTTGGGGGCAAAAAGTCTTTCCCAGGTGCCCACCCCTGGCAGGTGTCGGTGCAGGGAAGACCTAAAGGATCATCCGCTAAGTTTTTCCACATGTGTGGTGGAATTCTCCTCAAGTCCTGCTGGGTCCTCACTGCTGCCCACTGCATGTAGGTTTTCTATTTGTGCGCCTTTTCCGGTTAGTTCATTTTCCTGCTGTAAGCTAATGTTTTTATTTATTTATTTTTTTTTCTCTAGAGACCCTAATGAAGAATTGCAAGTGGTGATGGGAGGAGTGAACATAGACAAACAGGAGGAAATTGACCAGACCATCCCAGTAATAGAGACGATTGTTCACGAGAACTACATAGAGAAGCCTGATGCCTTATACAACGACGTTGGTTTGTCACATTTATCAGCAGTGTCATTCAGACCATAATCCATAGATTAATATTGACTCATGTAATACAACACATGGACATACATACTTATTTCAATCCAAACCTTTAGGTCATTAAATCTTTCGTTTTTGATTATGTTTCTTATTATCATTTGAAATTTGTTAATGCAAAATACACTTGATTAGTTTAGAAATTAAATAATTGATGTCACATACTATATATTATTTCCTGTGTAGCTCTGCTTAAACTCCAAGTTAGAAACAGTCCTTACTGTGCGACTGAAACTCGCTTTGTGAAGACAGTGTGTCTACCAAGCCAGCCCTTCCCAGCTGGAAAGGACTGTGTGATCTCCGGGTGGGGAAAAACTGAAAACCGTAAGACTCAGTTAATTATTCAAAAGACCTTTCATGTCAAGGAAAAATCCCCAATTTTGTATTGATTTATTGTTTTGTCTTTAACCATTTTCACAATCCACAGCCAGTTTTATTCTTATGCAAATTCGCTTTGACTTCCACTTTTCAGGCAGCTACAGCAGCCACCTGTTGAACACTCGCGTTTTGCTGATCTCTCAAGGGCAATGCAGCAATCCTCAGATCTATGGAAATGTGCTGGACAACAGCATGTTATGTGCGGGGATCCTACAGGGTGGCGTAGACTCCTGTGAGGTCTGTGTGTTTTTTTAAATGTCATGCAAGAATCCACTTGTATCACGTCTAATTTTTATTAGAGGGAAGGAAAGGTGATTCAAACATGACATGTTGTAGATCCCTTTTTGGCATCAAGATGCATGAATGTGTTGCTTGGCGACTCTATGCAGATGATATTATGTTTTTAACCTGCTCTTTCTAACGCTGCAGGGTGATTCAGGGGGTCCGTTGGTGTGCGAAAAGGACGGCACATATTATGTCACTGGTGTGGTGAGCTGGGGCTACGGCTGCGGTGTGAGGAATAAGCCTGGAGTCTACGCCAACGTCCACGCGTTCCTCAACTGGATCAAAAGCAAGATCAACTAACTGAAGTGAATGAGTTGACTGAGTTCACTCTGCATATAGAAATTCTTCTTATCATAATAAAAAAAAAAGGAATTATTGCTCATTTTGCCTTGAAAAAACAGTTTATTTGATCAAAACCAAGCATTTACTCCCAGTCCAGCTTTGAGTTAAAAGAATCACTGTGACAAACTCACAAAGCTGAACCTGCCAGACAGAAGTCATTTCAGTTGTCTTGTCTCTCACTGAGCCTAGCTCAAAGTGCACTACATTATCAGACCTGTTTTACATGACTGCAACAAGGCTGCGTCTGTGCCTCGTTCTTTTGGACTTGCAGCATGTCTATTTACCAAAGATAAAAAAACAATGCAAAAATCTTTTGCACTTTGCATCGCTGGCACACATAGCAATCCCTGGTCCAGCTCTGTATCTTCTGAACACACACTCAATATACAAAAGTGCAACATTGACTTTTATCCCTTAATTCAGTTTTGGTAATCTCAATGTTTTTTCTTGAACTGGTGTTGAAAATGGTCCTTCGGGGGCATTTTAATCCACTCAGAAGCTTTAATAAAATGTCAAAAAAAATGCCTTACATCTTGAAGTTTTTTTCTGAATTCCCTTTTGTTTAGCACATACACTGACAACCTTTTTTAACAAACATGACAAGTCCCACTCTGGTTCAACATGCTTAATCCCCTTCGTAATCATACGAACTGTGCACATTACAGTTCGTTGTTGCACCTACAGCAGCTCTGTTCGACATTATTGTGGCATCTCACGTAACTACAGAGTCACAATGGTCATTTCATCAAAGTAGTAAAGTAAATCACTCAGTAAAAGTTAACCACACTTTCCAAAAGTGACCATCTTTAACTGTCTCTAAACACTATCATTTATAAAAATCTACTCCAATCTACGCGTCTTCTATCGCAGCAGCTTTGTTAGACGAGGACATCTTGATCGTGTTCTGGAGGGCAGCTGAGGAAGAGGACGAGGTGGTGCTGGACTTCTTCTCCATGGATCTGAATGACGTGGTGGTGGTGGACTTTTTCTGGACAGTCTGGATGGTCTTCTTCCTCTTGACTTGCAGGACCTCCATGGCATCCATGTTGACGCCTTGTTGAATCTCCTCGCTGGTCTCCACCTGCTCGGAGGTTTGCTGCTGCTGCTGCTGCTCCATCTGCTGCTGGTGATGCAGCTGAAAGATGGAAAGGAGGAAGTTAACAAGCATACTGTCACATTATTGCCTATGGATTTCCTAGAATCTACCTCTCCGTGTTCCCTCACCATCATCATGTGCTGATACTTTGCAATAGCCTCCTCGGTGCTAACTCCCTCAGCCAGACCCAACTCTGCAGCCCGGCGGGCGAGCTCGGCCTTGTGGGAGCCAGGAGGGGTCCAGCCCGCTCCTCTGATCCAGTTCAGGTCCGACTTGTAGTTCACCTGCAACAAAGGGGAACAGCAGTTAGAGCGATACATCAATGCTGTAGGAATCACATTTCCAACAAGACAAATCTCACCATATTTCAAATTGGACACTCAACATTAATGGTGTTATGCTACAGCAAAAATGAGCACCCATTTTATTACTCCTTTTTAATCTAACAAGAATAAAAAATACTTCATACCATCAACAGATTTCATGTAGGTTTTGCAGCATGTTGTATAACTGTTCTATTGATTTTACACGTGGGGCCCCCACTAAGTCCAACAAACCAGCCAATATTTCTACACTTTATCACTTGTTTAAATCTGCAATAACTGATATTTGGCCACTAATTAAATAATTAGATTTGTACAGCCTTTTTATAGCTGAAAACAGATGCCTGCTGAAAAATGACACTAATGAAAGGCGAGAGCCAACCAAAACAGGTAAGTTGGGGGCTGGAAAATCAAAACAGTGAGCTGAAAGATGCTAAAATGCTCCATAGAACTGAAGGGAAATGCAATTTTAGATGATAATTCTTTGTATTCATCAAAAAGAATGATTCCTTTGACATAGAAGTCATTACACTACATTCAAATATTTGCTTTCTACCCTCTATAAGTGAAGATAAGGCACATAAAAATGAAGAAGCAACCTTAGAGCCTTTAGCATCTCAGATTTTAATTTGACCTGAAATGTGAAAATAATTATATTGTCACCGAAAGCATTTGCCACACAGATAACGTGAACTTCTGGGCAACTCACAGTAGTGTTTCCTCCTTAAAATGCCACATTTTAAATAATTATTTTTGGCCTTTTATGCCTTTATTCGATAGGACAGTGGATAGAGTCGGAAACGGGAAAGAGTGGGGAAAGACATGCAGTAAATGCCTGAGGTTGGAATCGAACCCGGGACAGTCGCTATGTCTTAGCACTTGGGTCACGCGACATAACCATTAGGCTATCAGGGCGCCCCAAAATGCCACATTTTAAAGAATTATTCAGTGTCACACACATAAAATAAATATACACCATGACTCACATCGCTCTGCAGCTTGTAGGCCTGCTTGGCATGCTTGACGTTGAGCTGCTCGGGGTCGCAGGTGTAGTCGTGGAGCTTGCTTCGGTAGGCGAGGTCGCTGGCCTGAGCCTGACTCTTTTTGGCCTGCAGGAACTCGGGCTGGTCTGCGTGCATTTTGTATTGGCCACGGTCCTCCTTGGACTGGCGTTTGTACTCCAGGTTGCTCTGGAGCTTGCTGGCTGCCAGAGAGTGCACCATCTTGGGGTCGTCCTCCACACAGCGCAGCCCCACCTGCTGGCCCTTCTCCTTCACATGGGACTCCTTGTAGCGGAACTGTTGGCCGGAGACGGACAGTTTTTAAAGCTTTTCTATTGTTTTAAACTAACAATAGATTTAAATTACATGCTGCTACTTCAGAATTATGTTACATACAGAACTGTAAACATACATTCTTTGCATTTAGTTTTCAATAAATTACAAATTTTGTAAGAAATGTGACTATATGCACCAACTAAACCATGACTTGGACTCACATCACTGGCAATTTCTCTGGAGGCCTTGGCAGTTTGGAAGGGAATAGCGTCCAGCCTCAGGTCATAGCCCGATGTCTTCACCTCCTCCCCAGACGCCTTGTAAGCTTTCTATATACAAAAATAGTGTTGAAGATGAGATATTGGCTTTATATTATCTTTTCACCAGGACTTTTAATGATTTGCTTGTATTTTGCTTTGCCTGACATGCGCCTTACATCACTGATCTGCTGGGCATTAATCTTGGCTCTGACAAAGTCAGGATCATCATGGTGCAAGGTGTATTTATGCATGTCATCATTCTTTCCAGATTTGTACAGCCTCTGAAGTGGACAATATACATGAAGAGGATATCAGTATTGACATCTATGATTTCTTACAGAGGAGTGAGACTTTGGATTATTTTTGAAGCATGTTTCTTTCTTCACCCTACCTCACTGCACTGCTGGTAGCTCGTCTTAGCGTGGATGATATCAGGAGAGTCAGTTACTGAGGTGAACCTCAGGCTGTCCGGCAGCTGACGGTACTTTTTCTGCACGCAGGAAGACCACATACAGTTAAACACAGATGTCTGAGGCTTGCATTAAAATAAAAGAGTGAAATTTAGGCTCCATTACACAGACACGGAGCATAACACACAATACTATGTAAATGCAGAATGCAGCCACATCTGCAATCAAGGTTCTATCTACCATTATGTAACATGCAGGAGGTTTAACAAAAGAGTACTAGAGGAGTATTTATTGAAGTTATTACAGTATAAAGTATCATTTAATCTGGCAAAAATAACCAGAATTTCATCACAGTTAAATGCTTTATAATAGAATATAATTCATACTAATATTAGACTTGAAATTTAACTTGTACCATTGCCCACACATACTTACATCACTTAAAAGTTCTCCGGCCTTCTTGGCAGACTCCAGCTGAGGTGCACCCACTCCATCCCAGGCCACTCCCTTCATGTAATTGAGGTCTGATTTGTAGAGTTTCTAGACATAACATAATAAAATGGGTCAGACAAGTTGCATCTAATTAATAATATCCTTTTTGTTTGCCCTCCCTTATCCCAATATCTCACCTCGCTCTGCAGGTCGTAAGCCTTTTTGGCCCACTTGACCTTCATGTCATCTGGCAGCACTGTGTACTCATGCAGCCTCTTCCTGTAGTCCTGATCGCTGGCCAGGGCCTGGGCGTTCTTAGCCGCTACCAGATGAATCATGTCCGGGGTGAGGTGGTACTGCCCGCTGGTCGTCAGCGCGTCCCTGCGGTACTC
>OMNN01044467.1:5078-15751 GCA_900302755.1 Chromis chromis
ACATCTAACATGTAGATACTGTACGTGGTGTCCAGCTCTTGCTTCTATAAAATAGCTACACCGATCATTCATAACATTATGACCACCTGCCTAATATTGTGATCGTCCCACTTATGTGGTCAAAAATGCTCTGAACCATTGGACATGGACAAGAGGACCTCTCAGGGTGTCCTATGGGGTCTGGCACCAGGACGTTGGCAGTGGATTCTTTGGGTACTCTGTCATGTTCCTCAAGATGTTCCTGATTGTTTGATGTTGTTGGCATGTGGTGGGGTGCATTTTCCTGCAGGGGTAGACCAGTGACATTTGGGATTGCCATTTGCATGAGGGAGTGTGCTTGTTATGGGACAATGTTTATTTGGGTGTCTAAGTCTCATCAAAACGGATGCCAAAATCCAAGGTTTTCCTATACCAATATGATCACTGTTATTCACTCCACCTGTCAGTGGTCAGAATGTTGTGGCGGATTGATCGATGTATGTAGAACATTTATCCTTTAACCTTCAATTTGACAGGTTATTACTCATGATGTATAACCAATAGGATAGTGGGTGTGACATTCCTTGAGACCAGTAGCATATTTTGAAATTTTATCGAAAATTGGTTTAAAAAAACGATAATTGGGAAAATGCTGAATATTGGATCACACGATCGGTCCAATGGATAATCGTTCGACCCCAAACCAATGGTTTTGTTTACACTAAACACACATAAGACATATTTTTCTTCTATTATTCTGGTCAATTGCAATACATACATTGCTAATGTTAGTGCAACCCTTAAAAAACTAGTCCCATGCTGGATCTTAATGCAATAATACAACACTCCATAGAAAGAAAGCTAACTGTACATCCATAGTGAGAAGGCCGGAGCTGCAGCGTTATTTTATGACAGTATGACATCAGCTTTAATCCAAAAATATCAGCCGTGATCATCGAAAACGGAGATTTGACCAAACTATTCCGTCCTTGAAGTCACGTAGGATCAACAACATGCCATTCCAGCCTTCATCAAAGGCCCTTGTAAAACAGCAGGCTACGGGGAAATGTCACGAGCCCACACCACATTGCCGGCTTAATTGCTACTCTGTGTGTGTGATTGTGTGCGGCCCCAGTGCAGGGGCTTAGCACCAGTGACCTCAGCCAGTATTTATCCCAGTAAGAAGAGCTGTGGTGTCCATTCTGGATCTGCCCGCCACTTTTATTCCACTGCAGCAGCATGCAGGAGGAGCAGGACCGAAATGGATAGAGGAATATATAAAACATATAAAGTCAAAATTGCAACAAAAAGAAAGTACACATATGTATGTCAGAGTATGAAAAGTACAGGTGTAAATAATAAACCGATTAATGGCCTAATCCCATTTAGCTGCTTAAGTTTCAGAGTCCTATTATTGTACATGATGGTTCACTGTCACACTGTAAAGGCTTATTAAGGACACTTGAAAAGAACATTGCCACCATTACTGTTATTAGTAACATCTGTGCTTTTCCTAATATATGCAGTGAAAAACACCTGTGAAGACATGTGTGCATGCAGGCTGACAGCTTGGATCATAATTTACAACCCACAGATCATGAAAGCGTCACATTAGCTGATCTAAATCACTGGTGCCTCTTCACTGTTCTCTGCAATGGCAATAAGCAATAGTTTTAGGAAGGAACTAGGGATAAAAGAAATATGAATATGAACTACAATGTAGTTTCAAATGGAGATATTTTTTATTAAACCAACCTTAAGCTACTATTTTGCAATTAAAGCACAAAAAAATGAAAAATGTATTCAGTATCGTTGTGTGTCCACTATGTTTTGCAGTGTGTGTTTGCTCACTTTAAATCCCAAAATACTACATGAGAGCTAGCATGTAGCTTAGCTCGACAAACCTACGCACTGACTACAGATGTTTATAAAAGATGAATGGAGCCTCCAACTCTAATGAGTGCATACCTATGCAAAAATAACTTAAGCCTGCATTCTTTCAAGCAGCCAGCAGGAGGCAACACCTCTGGTTGCAAAAAGAACATGATTGTATAGAAGTCTACAAATAAATGGCTCTAATTCTCACTTGATTTGTTACCTCAGTAAATATTTTCCTCATTTGTTTATGGTCCCAATTGCTAATTTCAAGATTTCCTTTTCAATACAGCAAGGTGTTCGTTTTGTAGATTATGGTACCATTTGCAGTAAAATAGGTGGTAAAGCAGGGCATGTTTTCAATCCCAGGGCAAACTCACACTAAAAGTTGCACTTGAAATTTCAGTGTTGACCTTGAAAAATGTAGTCTGACAAGAAAATAACAGCAAAAATGCAGAATTACTACAAAAATTCTGTAGCTTTCCAACACTTCTCAAGACTTTCCTGTAAGTAGACTTTGTGCCATGAATATCTATTTAGAACATCATGACATTAACTGCAATTAATCACAATCATCTTTGGATTCATTTAATAGTGATTTCATGAAACGGGGAATCATTTGAGTGAGTTAAATAAAAAAAATATATAAGATTTGCTACAGTTTAACCAGCTTTTCTTCGTGTCTGTTGTTTATGATCACTTAAAAATTCAATAATTTGGGCATAAAGTGATTAAGATAACATAATTAGAAGATTAATCCACAATAGATAATGAATATGGTATTTAGCTGCAGTCTTTATCATAACCTCCTGCTGATAATTTCACATTCTTATGCGAAGACACACATAACTAGAGTGTATTCATTGATTCTATCCAGTAAAAAACACATACAGCAACCAAACTAACTGCCTGCTCATTACATACTGTATATCCAATATGGAGGACGTTGACTGGCCAAGATCAGTCTGACCTTGATACTCATTTACACTCTGCATGATGCTACCAAGTCAATTTGGCACGAAATCTCTGAGGGATGTTTCCAGCACCATGTTAAATCTTTGCTACCAAGATTTTCCCTTCAATTAAAGGCAAAAGGGGGTCTGATTCAGAACTAGCAAGGTGGCAGGGGAATGTATATTCTCATGCATCTGCACAAATTCACACAAACTGCTCACATGTAAACACATATATCATCATTCTTGGCTCACACAGTGTCAACACACACACACCCTGGAGGATCATGCCTTTGAGTGCAACACTATACTGCTGCACCTTCTGACTTGTGACACACTTTATTTAACTGCACAGAGGCAACCGGCACTACTGCAATGGTGTCACAACTGACAAAATATCACAATACATGTGTTTTTGTTCACTGGCTAGTACTTCACTAGGGTTCCAGGCTCATAGCGGCTGGTAACTTAAATATTCTCCAGTAATGTAAAGAGTAAGAGCAGGCACATTGCGCATGGCTTTGTACAAAGTTCATAAATACAAAAAGCATGTTCTAAATGAGAGGAAACTAAAATTAACATTATGAATGGAGTTGAGTGCTGGACCTACAATATTTCTTGACTGAGCCACAGGATTTGGTCGTTGCAAACAAGCTACTTTCCCAAAATGTTGAGCCATTTTTTAATGCAACAATACTAAAAGGCCTTGCAGATTTTCACTTCATTTTCATTCCAACCCAATATGTTAGGTTCATTCCAACCTTACATCACAGACTGAGAAATTACAAGACCCAGGACTAACTTACAGCAGCCATAATATGTTTTGACTGGACAATTTTCATCATCTCTCTTTGGGTGTTTTCCAAACCCACAAGGCTGCACAGATAGATTTAATGTTAGCCGTATTGATCCCAGCGGAGGCAGTGGAGAGGATATCGCCCAGAGGTCGGCAGGTTCACACCGTGGACTTCCAATGCACACAAACAGGCAGAAAACAGCATGAGAAATGGTATTGATCTGAACCGATCTCTCCTTATGCGACCTGTGGCAGCAATCTGAGCCGGAATTAACCGACCATTCTCCGATCATCCGTTCCCATTAGTCACTGATAATGATTCCCGGTGGTGAAGAGGCTCAGTGCTGTCAATACGTCTCAGTTGAGAGGATACCTGTGAATAATCTTATCCAGTGGAACACTTAACTTTCTTCTGCTGCATACATGATAGTCAACAAAAGATAAAGTGCTAATATAGCTGGAAAGAGGAGGCCAAGGAGTTCAGCATTGCATAGTCACCATGACAACTTGATCTTATCACACTAAAAGCATGGCTGTAAACACTGATAGCAAGTTTCATGTCAAAAGACCAAAGATTGGGAGTGAATAATACATGAGCTTACATCATGCTTTGGTTGTTTGCTGGCATCAGACAAGATCATTTATGATTCACATTCTGTAAGCTCAAAAAACTGCAGATGAGCAGCTATTGATACCAACACATGGAAGCTCCTAAAGTATCACCTGGAAGAATGGCTTCTTGTTAAGGGAAATATATCAGAAGGCATAAAGTAGTCTTTGCTTAGTGCAGCGCCCCCCAGTGGTCAGATGACTCAAGATTTACTGAACATCTTCAGGAGGTCATCCCAAATCCATATGCCAAGTTTGGTGTCCGTACAGCAAAGTGTTGCTGACATATATCCTCGCTTTGTGTCTGGCAACTTCACTATTGAATGGTTTTGAAATTTTAAAAACCCATCTTTTGTGAGGATTTGTCTGAAGATGATTTGGTGAAGATCTGACAATGTTTATGGCCACTGAAAACTATTTAAGGTTTTCGATTAAATGCAGTATCGTCCACATAAATTTGATCGACATAAAAGTTCCCATCTTTGGGATCTACCGAGATATCACCACATATAAACTTTTGCAAGGCCAACACATCAACTAAAAATAGGACAAATACAATTTTTGCCTATGGTATTTTACTATTGTGTGATGCCACCTGTAAAAAAATAAGTAAACCTGGTTGTTGCGTCATTTAGGTTGACATGACTCTACGCAATTGTTCATTTAAGGCAAACATTTGGCTCAATTTTTTGCTTGTTTTAGCACCCCTAGTGGTGTAATGCTGCAGAATTCTTGTGCTTCCTTAAAATGGGCTTCAAGACCCAAGTTTGGTTTTGCTTGATCAAAGCGTTGCTGATATACGGCTTCAAGTCCTATTTGAAGACTGAAAAAACTTTTTGGCCTTTGAGAATTTTTAAAAACTTTTTAATAATATCCAATATGGTAGAAAATGGGTTGTTTAAACTTGGTTTGGTACCTAATTTAAAAAAAAATCATGCCCATGATTTAAATTTTAAGTGCATAAACGCACCTCCAACTTCAATCCATTGGTGGCGCTAGAGTGCTTGAGATACAAATATGAAACATGGTGAAAACAATTGAGGGACTGTCCTCAGTAAGTGTGCCAAATTTCATTACTTTTAACCAAACGGTTCTTGAGCTGACACAGACTTGAAATGTAAAAGAACAAATAAGATGAAGAAGAAAGAGGAAGCTGTATAGGAAAAGGTATGAACACTACGGAGCTTTGCAGCTTGGCCCCGCATGATATTTTTCTGGAAGTGAAAGAATGCAGACAAGCAGATTGATTATGCTGCAGACTTTCTCTCAGGGTGTGTTCATCATGCCCAGCCTGTTGTGAGTGGTTTATTTGCACTCGAGCGCACCACTTCTGTGGATTGACCGTACAAACAACGTCAAACTTAAGTGGCACTAAACAACACTGAGACGCTTTAAATGCAGATATTCGTTTTTCCTTCTTTGCCTTCATAATCTGAAGCGTTGGTTGGACCTTTATCACACAAGACTCTCATTTGATGGCGAGGGAAAGGAAACTGATTTACTGTGGAGTTATATGCGACTAACGGGTCAATATACAGTAAATTCACTAAATCTGCAAAACATATTCAAACGTGGATTAGGAGCTTACAGCTAGGGGATTTTAACATGTAAAAGTGTGGCCTATCAGACTGAGACAACTGAAACCTGCTAATTTGCATAGTCAGCCAATAGAAACAGTGGTTGAATGTAGGGAAATCATCAGAAATGCAGTCTCATTCTCCTACTCTGTTTATGATGTTGCATTACTTTAAACATAAAAATAATTAACCTCAATGTTCACGTACATAAAAACCAGACGGATGCACTTGATCAGAGCTCACAGAACTGTATATGCAAGCAGAAAATTATGGAGCATTTCTGCTTCGTGTGGACAAATGTGGCCCCTCGAGCAGAGAGCTGTGACAAGTGCGAGCTTGACCCTCCCTTTGCCTTTGCAACCGCTCAGCACACACTCGCTCATCAAGTTGACTTTGGAGACTTTGGAGAGTGGCCGATGTCTCACGGCCTCCAGTCTGTCTCTTACCCCCTGACCCATATATATCACACAGCATGTTCTTCATGATAGAAAAAATGACATTACTGCATTTTGTTGAGTCACTGTTGTCTCTCAGTGTTGTAGAAGTGGTGGAAAATGACATTTGGGCATGTTAAATTACCATTTTTACTTTACCTTAAAGCCTTAAAACCTATGGAAGGCTGAATGAAGGTTTTAACCCATCTTTAATTAGTATTTCCTCAAGTATATGATTTAAACTAGCCCCGCTTCAGCAAATTAGCTGCTAGTTATGTTGGTCCTGGTGCTGTAAGTTGACATTTTTGGGTCTATTATCCAGCTCCAGTGTGTCCAGTGTGATATTTCTTTTCTGTTTTGTCATATTGTTGATCAGTTAAAGCTGTCTTTATCTAATTTGAAATATAAAAATGCATACCTGGACAGTTATATATATGTTTCCTTCATAAATGCATGATTTTGACATTTTCTTTTATTTGAGCTGATTTATTATAAGCTCTTTTTGTGCAGTTATAGATCCACAAGTGGGGTGTTTGCCATCTTACATTGTACAAAACAGTATAATAATAGTATATTATTAGTATTAACATAACAGTGTGGAAACATTTAGTGATCCTTATACGACTTTGGCTTTTACTTTGACTTTTGGCCCAGCTAATTAGGTCACACTCTCATTGATTGTCACAGTTATTTGGTCTCTAGATTAACAGTCTGGAGCATCTTTCAATTATTTGATCCACCAAAGATACACTTCCTCGTTATCTTTAAATAATTTTTAGAAACTTTTTTGTCTTTTTTCTGTGGGGACCAACTGTGTTCCACCATATTGGATGGACAACAAAATACAAATCCTGTTAATGTTCCAATAAACAATCAACACTTACTGACAGAACCAATCAAAGGAGTTGAAACATCTCCTCCAAAGTCTCAACTTGAGTGCTGCGAATTTGCTTTTCCCTGCATGGATACTGGTTGATGTACTTGTATCATGTGCATGTGTCTCATTTTTATGTGCCTGAGTTTTAAAGATGAATTCAACACCATAGACAACCGACTGGAACCATATTGGATTGGCAGGAAATGATCACGACAGGTTTAAAAAGAACCGACCAGACAGGATTAGGTGGCAGGACTCAGAGGGCACAGGAGAGTGATGAATCATTGCAGGACAGAATGTGAAGCTCAGTCTTTTGTCGCCCTCCAAACTGAACCTAATGAAAGGAAACAAGCTCAAAATATAATTCCCCCAGTCCATCGAGATAATCAATCACCAAAACACATTGCCAAAGTTCCTTCACTGTGCTTCGAGAACCAACACTGTATAAATGTTTGTTTTCAGACCCTCCCTCTGTACAGTCCGATGCCCACAAACACACCAGGGGATTCTGTTTATCAGGACCAACATGTGGAGACCAGCTGTCCTCACACACAGGTTGACATTTGAATTAAAATTTCCACTCAAGTCACACATTCACCCGACATTCTTTAACAGGTAAAAAGCTCAGACAAGGCATCGCAAACAAACGACGTCCCATGTTTGTCTTTCTAAGCAGTTCACAATGGAGCGCTAATGAATTTCTCCCGTCTTGACTCCTAGACACACTGCAGCGTTCTCATTAGTAGCTCCAACAGCCGCGGGTCTGCTCATTAAAACAGGACTGTTCATGCTCTCTGTACTGCAGGACTACATGGATTATGCGGCCAAATATCCGTCCTCACTAACACTGACCTGGCTTTTGGCTGGATTGCCTCAAATTCCAAGTTTGTGCATCAGAAATCTGGCAAAAACATCAAGAAAGATGAAAATATCTGGGAAATTTCACAATTTTTTTGGGGGGGGGTTGTTATTATATCAGTTGAAGGGGAAGAATAGAGTATTGGAAATTCTGACATAACTCCAAGGTTATGTCAGCGGCGAGTCGTGAAGTAGAAAAGAATCAACATTTTTATCAAGTTATATAAGTGAATATTGTTTCTTAAACTAAATAAAACCATATATACAAAAAGGTAGCTACCCTTTAAGTACCTTAATAACTACATTTGAGCTAATTGATTTCTATGTAAACAATAGCTATGATTTAATTTTCAGCTCTGGGGAAACCTCGTAGTTGTCACAAAGCCTTGATATCTCTGATACAGAATTACAACCACTGAGCTGCTTGTATTTATGTTGCAAATGATATAACTATGTAAAAAAAAACTGAGCATATGTAAGTTGCTAATTCAGGTCAAGAATTTCCTGCACGAGAGTTCCTGTGAATCTGAGTTTACGTCGTGCAATTCAAGCTTAGGTCTGAACTTTGATGTTGAGAATTTTCATCACATTTGAGCTAATTGATTTCTATGTAAATGCTAGCTAAGATTTAATTACCATAAATCTGCAGCATTGTCGCCTCTGGAGAAACCTCGTAGTTGTCGGAAATCCTTGATATCGCTAATACAGAATTCTAACTACTGAGCTGCTTGTATTTATGTTGAAATGATACAACACAGTTTTATATAATATACAGTAATAATATACAGACGGAGCAAATTTAAGCTGCTAATTCACAACAAGAATTTGCATTTTAGCAATTTGCTGCACAAGCGTTCCTGTGAATTTGAGTTCACATGGCGTAATTCAAGCTGCAGCTTTGATCTGAACTTAGATGTTGAGAATTTTCTCATTAAAATCCGACTTGAAGAGACAATTGTGTTAATATTACCTCGAATAACCTCTAAACATCTGACTTTTGCACATTTTTGAACAGCAACAATCACTAGATCCCAATGTGGAGCCTGAACTGCAACATTTACAACTCCATTAAGTCTTAGCAACTTTTATTTACCACCACGCCCCATGCTCACATTTTTTTGTTATTTAGAAGTTGTAGAACTCATGAGACTACACACATTTATTTGCACATGCAAAACCCAGCGCAGTAGCTGCAGGACCACAAGATCAGCCTCTTGTTACGATCCTGGGATCCTCCTCAGGGGTCAAAGCCACCAGGAGTCAGGCCTGCTGGAGACAAACAGCCTCTTCAAAAGCAGGAGTGACTGCAGAGCCACCGAAGGCACCGTGGGCGTCTCTGCATCCCTAATTCATAATACGTCTCTAATGTGCTCGCATGTCAGGATCTATCGCAGGGAGACATTTGAAACTGTGTCTTAATGTCAGACTAACTGTGTCTAATTAGGGTGCATGGTGGTGATGCTTCACTAGAAGAGAGAAGGAGGTGCTTTTACCCATTTAAAGTGTGCATTTCACACATTAGGATGTTATTGTGATGCCAAAAAGAAAAGAAAAATAGCACAAACTAAGAGAAAGCAGCAATAGATGCAGAATTCATCAACACAGCTGGATCTTATAAGGATCCCTATAAGAATAATGCCATAAATATTATTGGAAATGTTCCTTAAACTGTGAATAATCACAATAAAGCCAGTGTACTCCTCTCACCAGTGCTGCTCATGGTGCCAGTCAGATGTCTTCTCCAGTCAGATGATGCACAGTAAATAAGCCACTATCCACATTGACAGGACATGGATGATGCCCGCAGCCGCAGAGCCTCGGTGCAGCCAGCAGAATGAATGAGAGGAGATGTTTGCAGGGATGATGCCGCTCGGAGCCCCCCGGACCGTCCCTGTGCTGCCGAGGCCGCTCACAGCTCCACGAACAGCCGCACTGCCAAGACAATGTCCTGCGCACACTGCAGGGCTGCGCTGCCTCCCGACACGGCAGACGGTGCAGGTTGGGTGTGGGCGCACGGTGGAGGAACGCGACTATAGTCAAGCTGGAGGGAAGAGAGAAGACAAGTTCCGGTGGGGCATTTCAAAATAAAGTATCATCTTGAAAGTTGCTCTTGTTGGTAGTATTACTAGTATACTAGATAATAAAAATAATAATAAGGCTGACCATACTATAATACATAGCACGAATGTTTATTATTGAGGATGTGATAAGACACACACAAAAATCTACTTTTGAGCCACAACTGATTCTTCCAATACTCCAATTCTGTGTCAAATAATTTGCGCTAATGTCAGTCTTATAAAAGGCATCACCAAAAAAAAGTAGTAATCCCATGTTTTCCTTTCTCTTGAAGTGAATTTCTCCCATCTCGACTATTATGTCTCAGTTATTTTGTGCTAATTTGACAATTTAAACGTAATAATACAATAACAAACTATTTAAAACAAAGGGTTCCACTAGATACAGCTATAACATCAGGTACTAATGCTTCTTGTTGTTTCCTTTCTTTTTCTTGCTGTATTTTAGTGGTGTAAATTGAAGATTGACGATTTCGCAATTAATCAAATTAATCTGGGCCATCCTAATCTCCAGACACAATAACACAAAAAACAAAACAAAGTGAATCTACTCCATACGCACATGTTAGACCATCTAACGTTAAAAAAAAGTTAATTGCAATGCATTCAATCGCCCCCAAAAGTTAGTAAGTTATTA
>OMNN01044482.1:0-11346 GCA_900302755.1 Chromis chromis
GGAATGCATGTGCACGTACATGTGAGACTAACTCATTTCTGCAAATGCCTCACAATAAAATATGTTCAAGTGACAAAGCCCCTTTTGTGCTCATAGTAATTATGACTTGTCCTTTTGAAGCAAAAGAGAAAGCTATGGCCTTATTACAGAGAAACAAAGCTGGCAAAGGGAGGAGGAGGAGGAAGAAGAGGGGATGAGTGAGACAAGCAAAGGTTAGACCCGAACATGGGAGGCCTCTGTATGCTTCTTGTTCTTTTTACTCAAAGTCAACATTTCTGTAAACCACAATTACAATTCTTCCTTAAGTGTAACAGGAAAATATGACGAGGAAGACCAGCTATCCTTAATAAAGTAATCATGTCAACCAGAACATGCAAACCAAAGCTCCACCAACATACATGTGCTGCATGTCATGCCCTCTCCCCTGTGCGGTGGAGAGTGTCCTGACCTCCTGCCTCTCTGCCACCATACCACACAGAGAAGAAGACGCTGCAACGGGTGGTGAGGTCTGCACAGAGGACCATCGGGTGCAGCTTACCACCGACTGGGGACATCTACATCTCCAGATGCAGGGACAGAGCCACCGGCATCCTCCAAGACTCCACCCACCCCCTGCACACAAACTGTGCACTCCTCTGCCCTCTGGAAGGAGGCTGCGCAGCATCCGTGCAAAAACATCTAGACTGAACAACAGCTTCTACACGGATGTGGAGCTGTTGAAAAGTCTGACTGCATCCATCATTGCACTCTGAACTGAAACCTGCACACGTCATTTTAATGTCATTATTCACTTTAAGCCTCAAAATGTCCGCCTGGTCTTTTTTTATTATTTTGATTACAAAAAGGTAAGAAAATGTCCTGTGAGTGCTGGTGCCCATTTTTTCTGAAAAAACGTTCAATATCTGGCAGTTATTTACGATTTACTGCCTATTATAAGAGTTACGGTAATTTTACGGTAATTTCATCCAGCGGATTCCTGGGGGGGCATGGATGAAATTACCATAATGACCGTAATGACAATGTCGTTGCACTTTCCAGCTAATATAGTGTCATTACGGTAATTTTACGGTAATTTTATCCAGCAGATTCCTGGGGGGGGCATGAATGAAAATACCGTAATGACACCATATTGGCTGGAAAGCGCAACGCCTCAGCTTTCAGAAACCGTTTGGAATACTGTAAATATGTCACCGTTTGTGCTATCGGAAAAAAATCAAAGTGCGCTAGCCCATTAGAGGGCACTTAAAGGGTAAAAATGTTGCTGCTGCCGGCCCTGTGCCCTGTATATGTGCATATATGTCCATCTGATTTGATTTTATGTATATTGGATAGGTGTATATGTGTGTGTGTATATACATATATTTAGATAGATAGACATGAATCATTCTAGTAATGTCTATCTGTCTATCATGCTGAAGGTTGTTGTTGTTATTTTTATTACTTAGTCTATTTTTTTTATCTTATCTTTTATAAGCTACACCAAGACCTGAGAATCTGCATTTCGTTCATCCTGTAAAGGGTCGAATGACAATAAAGGAATCTGATTCTGAGTTTCATTCCCCTTGTGTTAAGTTTGTGGCATCACGGGCCGCCGTTTAGCTCACTGAGTTAAGGCGATACCACATGGGGCTCAGTCCCTTAGCAGCAGTCATGAGTTCGAGTCCGGCTCAGGACCACTTGCTGCATGTCACTCTCCTCTATACCCCCACTTTCACTCTGTCTCTCTACCAATAAAATGGAAAAGTCTGTGGCATCACTACTCATTGTCCAATTAAAGCAAAAAAATCTCCCCCAAAAACCCACAAAAACCATAAAAAGGAAAGAAAACACACAAACCCTGGACACATACTGAATCCCCCTTTTTATTATTTAATTTAACATAATTAAAACAGGAGGCACACACACCCAGCTACCAGCAGATGTGTTTAGAGACACAAGTGAATCATGGAAAATCAAATACAACAAGTAAACAAACACAAATATTAAAAAAAAGAATAATAACTCAAAAATAACAAACAGCTGTATGGGTTTGATCTCCGTCTCATGGAGCACCGCTGCTCTGAAGTGCGAAACAGATAATATCATGAATGAGGTAAGATTAACACGTGAATATCGGCTCCAGCACTTTATCACAGAGATGCGTTTTTGTGCAGAGCTTTTTAGTAAATAAGACAGGCGATGCAGTTGGCAGTCTACGGCAGAACAGGCAAGGTCACATCTCATATAGCAGAGGAACGCAAATCAGGACTCTGGCAGAATGATCAGGTGCCAGGAGGTGCCAGCTGCTTCGGCCAAAGACAGCTGTTGGTGCAAAAAAAACTCTGATTTGAGCTTTTGCAGGAATCCAGCTTTATGCACTGATTATTCTCTGGGCTGTACTGTAATGAAAGCGGAATAACAAGCTGTGCTACATATGTGGGAATGATTCACCGTTCTATATGAGGCGCCTGAGAATCAATTTGTTCCGTGTTGCCTCATGCATTGTGAAGGGTAAGGAGTTGTTCACACGTCACTTGCTGTCTCAGGCGTTTTCACAACAGCATGCAGAAAAAGGTAGGATACAGAAATTCATATTTCTCTGCCTCTAAAAATACCTCCCCCTTTCCTCTGTGGCTCTTGTCTGTTTGGCTGGATCGAGGAAAAAAATGACACGGCAGCGCAGGCAACTTGTAAACAAATCATTCTGAGGACAGAACATGAAATCACCAACATGTAAAATTGCTTATTAACTCATCAAAAAAAAAAACTGAAAAATAATGCCTGCCTCCACCATGTAGCGAACGCTCACCATGTCTCGATCAAAGGCTTTCAGATGGAACTCGACATACATTATTATCTCCTCAAATGACAGGTTTACAGGTGCAATAGATTCCAGAGAAGGAATGTGTTGGGGGGAAAAAAAAGGAAAAGGAAAAGAAGGATGGCCCCCAAATTAGGAAAAAGATGATTTTAGACTCTCTGAATTCAAGATGCAGACGCAAACAGTCAAGCATGAAAGAGATCATTTAATTAGAGCTCATATCAAACAGACACACATTTTCTTTAATATTTATTTTGGAGCTGTTTTTTTATAGAAAGAGAGGCAGGAGAAACAGAAAGCAGAGGGGGGATGACGCACAGCAAACAGGCCAACCAGCTGGGATTCAAACCAAAGGACTCTGCTCAGGGCATTAACACCCATGTCGTACGCTCCCTAACCATGTGGCTATCTGGTTGCCCCAAACACACACATTTGGTATTTAATATCATAAAAAGGAGACTCACAAGAGCTATTTTCGCATTTTATCTTGCCTTCATTATCATATTCTATCCAGCTTATTTTTTTTCTTCCAAAGAAGCTGGGCAATCGCTTTAGCAATGTATTTAGGGGAACAGGATATCACACATTCATAATACACACACACACACTCTCCACCTACACTTCAGAGAGCTGTTCAGCAAAAAGGGAATATGTAAATGTAACTGATGCGACTGGATGGAGGAAGAAAGTGTGAAAACAAAATGGATTCAAATAAAATAAAAAATAGGGCCAGAGAAATCGACGAAAAAAAATGGAGCTTCCATGAAATCCACAGTCGAGTTCGTCTCCCCCTGATTGCTCCGCACACAAGGTATCTCATGGCAGAAGGGGAAGCAATCAGTGAGAAAAGGCCAGCGTCAGAAAGCAGCAAGAGACTCGGGTACAATCAGACAATAGATGCAAAATGCTGTGGGACCAACTGAACGCACTTCAAACAACACGAGGAGGGGGGAAAAAAAGAATAGAAGAAGAAATAAAACGCAACCGGCAGCACCTGGGGCTCTTAAGCAATGTGACATCTCCCCACAAAAAAAAAAAGAAAAAAAGAGCACAGCACTTTGAAGTTCAGAGGCGACTGTTCTCCTAATATACTGTTCTACTAGTGGCTGATATTATTGGAGAAGACAGATAAAAGGTCTGGAGAGATTTTGACAGGTAGACAAGTGCTGTTTAACAAGGCAATCTACAGGGCAAACAGTTCGATGTCCCCCTGACTGTATTGACTCTTCATCCTTCTGCGACTAAAGGCTTTGAACTAATCACACACACATACGCAGAGAACCATGGATTTCTCCCGTCGTACGAGGCCATTAAGTGTCTGAACTTGCTGTGTCTGGGAGGCTGGATCAAGGATCAAGGACTGTATTTTTTTTTCCCCCTCAAACCTTGTAAAAGAGCCGCGTCGGAGCCATTACAAGCGAAACTCCTATTTACACTCGGGAGACACTTCGCTGCGGTGATTAGTAAGTGTCTTGCTGTGGTCGGCTCAAGGTCAAAGTGAAACGCTCTTTCAGTATGGGCGGACAGTGTAGGAGAAGCAAAGATTCATCTGTTTGCAATGGGGCTGGTTGAGGATGTCAGGTTAAAGGGGGTGTTTGCACGGCAAAGAAGTGAAAGCGCTGCACATTCACTCCCACTACTGAAGCTGATTGAAGAAGCGTATAATTAAATGCAACATCATAATCACACCATCGATGTATTATACAACCTTTTTAGCAGCGACAATTTGCACTGAGCACCTTCTGAAGGAGTCACCTTAAATAGGGGTGGCCATGAATTAAGTGGCTCCTCTTGTCTTGGTATTATTCTGAATGAAGCATGATTACAGACGTCTGAGTAATTGCATGTTTTCAGTGGTTTTAGGTCGTAAAAATGTCTTTTGTTTTGTAGCCTGGGTTAAGAATGGAGACGCCACCCCCATATACTACCTACTTTATATGTTTATGGAAGACAACTGGTGGGATCAACACAGCTGTCCAGACTGTTTGAAGTCAACGTGTAGAAATAATCGCACCTAAATCAGCATATTTCTTTGATCATTGTGAAAAAAAACACGCTCCTAGCAGCTGCGACTGGAGCTTCTGAGTCCACTAAAAATGACAAATATGCCCAGCCAACGCCCCAGACTGATGATGCAAATTGGCAAGAGGGAAGAGGGGAAGGAAATGAAAAACGACAGAGCAGCACAATGTAAAACCGGCAAACAAAAGGGTTTGACTGATGTGGAGAAAAGATATAAAAGTTAAATTCTGTCTGGATTTTCTAAGTTTCTGATGAAGCATTTTAAACCAACACTGCACACAACACTAGAAATAAAACATATCTCAAATTTAACAGTTCCTCGGAGTCTCCTTTCACTGAAATATGTGTTTTGGTTAGTGTTGCTTTACCATTCTTTAGAATGGTTGAGCCCCACTGCAACAAATGATACGTGATGTACAGTATGTTCAGGGTTTGACACTAAGAGGCTGTTTTCAAATCCATCAGCTGAAAGTGGAAAGTTTCTCTTGATTTAGGTCCAACAAACATCATATCCGACACAAAGCAGAGCATTTTTATACGTCTTTGAATTCCAGCATTTTACACACTTTTTAAAAAATGTTGTTGTGGTTTTGTTTGAAGCACATCTAAACCACCAGGTGAAGTTTTATTTTTTTTACATTGAGCTGTGAACGGTTGTCTTAAAAATCAGATGTAACCATAAAAATACTCCTTTCTCCACTGTGAACTCTCTGGTTCTCTCTCTTACAGTGTTTCCACCGACCGGTTCTAGTTCTAGTTTGGAGCTAGTTCCTAACTAATAACCGGTTCTTTGTGTTTCCACCACCGAAGAACCGGCTCCTGGTGCTAAAAACTGGTTCTTAGAAAGAACCAACTCTTTGCTGGGCCAGAGCAAAGAACCGAGTGCTCGGGAGCTGGGTGCGGGGTTATCGTCTGTAGCGATCAGCTGTGCAGAGGGACACAGAAGCACCACTGACCAGCGATCAGCGGTGGAAAAGGACACATAAGTGATAATATGTCTCCTTTTTCTCCAGGACGTCTCTGGTCTGATCAGATGTATTGGAATGAATCCTGGGACACACAGAAGTTTTGCACACACACACTGTTGTTGTGTCGCGGAAATGCGGAAGTGCCAGCAGTGGGCAAATGCGGACCTCCGTGGACCTTATAAACATCGTTATAATGATGTTTATCTTCATGAAGATGTTCATCTTTATGAAGATAAACATAGATATTATCATGAACTTATTGCGTTTGTTTAACCGTTATGTAATGCATACAAGCTTAGACGGCTTGTGGTGACGTAACGGCGTGGCTCCAACTTGGCTCCTGGCCAGTGGAAACGCAAACTGGTTCTTAGGAGGAACGGAGTTTGAACCAACAAAGCTTCGAACTAGCACTAACTCTGAATGAGAACTAGAACCACGTTGGTGGAAACACATGTCCCCTCAGCCTCGGCATGACAGTTTGCAAGTGTTCAAAACTGCAAATTCACATGTCGAAGTTGATTCTATGCAACATATAAATACTGATGTGAGTACTGAGTGCATCCACTGATCATCACCTCATCTGCTTCCTTCTGTTTAACCTACTGAACTATAAAATGCATCCCTTTTTTTCTGTGCAGCACAGGGTTATTTTCCCAGTAAAGATCGGATGCAGATGTCCGAGCTTTAATGAGCTGTCTCCGGGCTGACGTATCATTGTGGAGCACTTACTTACACACCATAACAAAACAGACAGGAACATTTCACTAATTGTTACATTAGAAAAATGCACAGACCCTCTGTCTGAACAAAGAACCTAAAAATGCATTTTCTTTTGAAAACAAACAAAAATGTTAAGTTTAAAGAGGCTTTTTTTTTAGGAGCACTGTTAGAGTTCAATTGTAATCAAGTGAACGTGTCGGTAGCTGCACTCACAACTGTATAAAGTCCCGATTTCACCATCCGCTGTTAGATTTTCATGCTTTTGTGCTTATAGCTGTGTGCATGTGCACACATGCATAAATATGTTCATGCCTCCACCCGATCATTCACATCTGTCAGCCCACTGCGGTGATGAATGACATCACAGCAGCCATTAGCCAGTGTGCTTGACACAGAGAGGTCATGCTGTAATGTAGACCCCAACGTGGTGTGGTTGCACCATCAGTCACGGTTGACGGGTCAGATGGAAAATAAGTGGGACAAGCTCGGGCCTCAAACAGATAAACGACTCCACCACACCACGGAGGCAACCATTGTTCTGCTCTGGACCATTGCTTCCCTCCCTCCCCGACTAGCTGGATGTGGGGAGCTGTGGGTTTTATAGCTGTGGGAGGCAGTGAAAATAGACACATCCAGTGCGAGTGCACACAAGAAAAGTGTGCGAGCATGTATGTACGCTGTAATTTTCTTCTGACAAGCTGGAGAATAAGTTGTCAAAATAAATTGGAATGACTGGCAACTCATTTCCCGCAGTGGGAAGAGAAGAAAGGAGAAAAAAGCAGGGCAGGAGACGAGAAGGGGACGAGACATTAAGGAGAGGTTAGAGGAGAAAGGAAAGGGGGAGTAGAGGAGAAGCAAGGATGCAAAGAGCAGCGGAAAGATGTAACAGAAAATGAGAGGAAAAGAACAGAAGTGAAAAGACAGGAGAGCAGTGACTACCTCTGAAAGGTCAATGTCTCTTCTCTTCATTTGTCTCTCTGATTGAACTTGCCAATTAGCACCGGAGTGCTACACTCTGCACAGTGGATGGGAAACAACCTAATCAGGGCTGGAGAAAAGATGGATAAAGACAGGCTGGATGGAGAGAAATCTGAGCAGTGTATTGTTACATAGTAGCTATTCATTCACGTTATTAGAAGTGAACTTTCAATTATTTAGCAATATTCATTTTAGAACCGAGATGGATTTGATTGAGACTAGTTTGAAGTGAAGTGGACTAAAGGGAAAAGAGAAATCGGGGGGAGAAATAAAAAAAGAGAGCAGACAGAGAAGTGGAGTGAGGCACCCCAGGCCCTTGGAAGTTGGACAGGAGATCAATGATGAGAGGATGTAGTCTGACGAGGCAAATTGGCACAAGACGGAAGGAAATGAGGAAGAGACATGACAGAGCAGAATGTAAAACAGAGAGACAAAGAGCTCTGGGTCTGACTGATGTGAATGATCTGGACTGAAGCCACAGGTAGCTAATATTCTGTTCACTCCAGACCGTGTTAAAAAAAAAAAAATGATTCTAAGAATTCTAATTCTGTCAGGATCAAGTTCAGAAATCTCCAGCTCCTTGATAAGAAAATACTAAACTTCAGTTAAGGATGTCGCCTCCTTAAAGAACAATTCAAACCCTAAAATTCGACCTATTAAAAGTAGATCCTTTCATTTTTCGTTTAAGCTTTTTAATTGCGCTTCTGGCTTGTTTCACGCCCATCCAACACATCAGCCACAATTTTTTTACAAGAGCTCAGGCCGACGTTCAACAAGCCAGCAGGGAGAGATTTATTGTATAAGAGCAACCAGAAAGCACTTTCTCCACCAACAGAAGCCTGTAACTCAGAATGTAATGCAATCAAGAGGCAGAAAATGTGGTGTATTTCAGTTAGGAGGTCTCACTTGATTTGAGAGAGGAGAAACTCTTGATCTCTGCCTCTTAGTGTCACTGAACGACTAAAAGATGAGGCAGGTTGAGGTAAAGTGGCCACTCCAAAAAGTGAAATACAGCACATCATTACGCCCGATAATAGCAGCGTAATGCACGCTACTCAACACTGGTGCGGGTGTGTGTTGGGGATGTTCCACAAATTTGGTCCAGACTCAAAAAAAGTCTTAAGAGTTCTTAGATACATTATTGATTCCACATGTGCACTGCAAAATGAGCACGAAGCAGAAGAAACACTGAAAAGGAAGGTAACGCGACATCAGTTGTAGGACTGCACAGTTGTATTGTATAATATACATATTTATTATGATCAGAATTTTGTCTTCCCACGATTACATGACGATTGACTGCGATATGAGGGTTTAAAATGCTCTGCTCATAGAAAACAGCCTATGGAGGTAAAATCACTTGCTTTACACTGTAAGTCTGGCACCAGAATGCTCTTTTACTCCTTTTCCACTGAGCTGGTTCCAGTGCTAGTTCAGAGCCAGATCCTGACTTAGCACCAGGTCTTTGTGTTTCCACCACCTAAGCACTGGCTCCAGGTGCTAAAAACTGGTGCTTAGCAAGCACCAACACTTTACTGGGCCAGAGCTAAGCACCGAGTACGTCAGGGGCTGGGGGCGGAGTTATCGTGACACACAAGTGGTAATTTGTGTCCTTTTTCTCCAGGACGTCTCTGGTCTGATCAGATGTATTGGAATGACTCCCGGGACACACGGAAGTTTTGTACAAACTGTTGGAGCTGAAATCCGGTACAATTGTGTCCCACCAGTAGTGTGATCGCGGATGTCTCCAGGCAACAGGCAACCTCCGCCTCACAAACAGCCTTAAGACCATCTATAAAGATAAACATAGATATTATCATCAACTTATTGCGTTTGTTTAACTGCTATGTAATGGATGCAAGCGTAGTCGTTTTACGATGACACAATGGCATGGCTCCAACTTGGCTCCTTGCCAATGGAAAAGCAAACAGGTTCTTAGGAGGAACCAGATTTGAACCAATTAAGCACCAGAACTAGCACCAGCACCAAACTAGCACCTGGTTCTTCTTGGTGGAAAAGGGGTATCTGACTCTTTGCAAAGTCATTTTTGGAGACTGGAAGCTTCTCTGTGCACAGCTGACTAGGTGGCTTCTACCATGACCTGCATGTGAGGAATTTATGGAACATTAATATCTATCGATAAGAAGATGTTCAGAAACTCAGGTGTTTTAAGTGCAGTTTAATTTATACTTCCCCTCTAGGTGATGCTCTGAATGCAGGTGAAGAAGAACCTTATATTAAATCTTAATTTGTGCATTAGTAGGAATGTAGCATGACATGGAAGTGAAAACAGTGCTGTGTTCATTTAAATGAGTGCAATAAAAATGTTTTGTCTCTAAACCCACTGAATAAATGTGATAAATAGTTGTCATTTTTAATAATGCCATAATGGTGCCAACCTACTCAGTTGTTTAAAAATATTTCGACTATAGAAAAGATGATGTAGACCAAAAACAAGTACTCTGCATCTGTTGCCACCACAGCATGACTCATTTGTTTGACTATTTAAATCAACACCGCAGAGCTATGTATAATGAGTGCAAAGACAGATCTGAATGTCATTCAAAGAAAAAAACAAACTATTCTAGTTGTTACACAATGTAAGAAAGGTTTCCAAAAGTCTTCACAGTAAAAAGTTATTCTTCAGCTCTGAAAAGATTTTTTTTTCTCTCTATTTTGTCTGCAGACTCACTTCCCTACAAAATCCTCCTGATCATCCCAGAATGATTAATTCATTAAAAGTAGTTTTCTGTCATCCCGTGAAAATTCCTGTATGTTTTCATCAAGATAAACAAAGTTTTTGTTCTGTTTTCCCCCTAATAGCATGCAGTCCTAATTCCCACTGGGTCAGTCTGAATAACTTTGATGATATCTAGACTCTCCAACAGGTTTTAAATTTTCACCTACACCAGTAAAGACTGTGGTGGTCCTTTGACTTTCCATTCTTTTTAATCGAATCAGCAGGTTAACAGTTTTAATTAGTCAAATACATTAGCCTCTGTTGTGGTGCTAATTAGCACATATTTGCACATTAAACACAACAGATTAAACTAAGATGTTGAACTGCACACCTGATGAACAACAACATATTAACATTGTGATTCTGTTATCACATTAGCTTCAGGCACGCCTATTCCTTGTGTATAGCCTAATAGTGTTGCTAACGTGGCTCTAGTCTAGACAGTCTTTTTTTTTGGGTATATACAGTTCCATTGTTTCTATACATTTGATTAGTTTACTTCAGTTAACAACGGGTCTTCTTCAAATTAGATGTTTTAAATGTGAAAATCTGTCATTTTGATGAACATCTAAACAGTTTAGCTCTTAGTATAAATCAACAATGAAAGGACATCTGAAAATTTTATTGTGAAAAATGCAAAAATTCAGATGATGATGGAAAAAATAGATGAGACAACAGAAAAAGACAAGATGAATAATTTAAAAATTTCCCCGTCACTATCCTGTCTGTCATATTCTGTTGTGCATTCTTGTAACTGCATCATCATGAGCTGGATCAGACACTAACTACAGACAGAAAACAAGGAAGGCAGACAGAGATGAGGGAGAAAAGAAGAAGCTTGGAGCAGAAAATAGGATTCACCAACTCATCTGTTTCCTTCGTTCATTAAACTATCCATCCTCCACCCGCTTCCCCCTTTTCTGTCACTGGATACTGTGCAACACAACAAGTCATTGATGGGCACTAAGCATTCCTGTGATCTCTCAGTCAGTGATATCGATCTGCCACAACTGGCAGCCTCCCTCGTCCTCTCTCTCTCTCTCTCTCTCTCTGCCTGTGACACACACACACACACACACACACACACACACACACACACACACACACACACACACACA
>OMNN01044486.1:7381-29042 GCA_900302755.1 Chromis chromis
TGGGCGGCATGCTGGCGGGCCAGACCATAGCCCTCCCGGCCCAGGGCTTAATAGAGTTTAGAGACGCCCTTGCGAAGCTCATAGATGATTACGGAGGAGACGACGACGAGCTGGCCGGGAGCGCGGCCGCCGGAGGCTACGGCGAGCTCCCCGAGGGCACCTCCATCATGGTGGACTCCAAGCGGTTCTTTTTCGACGTCGGGTCCAACAAATACGGAGTGTTCCTGCGTGTGAGCGAGGTGAAGCCCAGCTACAGGAACTCTATCACCATCCCCTTCAAAGCCTGGAGCAAATTCGGAGGAGCTTTCTGCAGATACGCCGAGGAGATGAAGGAGATCCAGGAGAGGCAGCGGGATAAGCTGTACGAGAGGAGGGATGAGTCCGAGGGCGACGACGTGGAGGACGACTGAGAGTAGAGGAGCCAGCTGTTAGTCAGACAGATCTGCAATATAGGGGTATTTTGCAAAAAAAAAAAAAAAAAGCAGAAAGTGCATGACATGACAAATCGTGCTGTAATAGCCTACTAAAGTATCGTGGCGTTAAAAAGTACATGTGCAGGGATTTTTTGGTGTATTATCCTAAAGTTTGTAGGGTTGAGGGTTGGAGTGGTTGTGTGAATCTCTGAAAGTGAAAAAAAATGTATAAATGAGATGTGTCTCATTGGCTGAAAAAAAAAAAGAGTGCTTTATTGTTTAAAAAAAGAGGAAAGAGAACCTACTAAAACCAGCAGATTGGTTTTTATAACTTAGAAATGAAGCCAATGAATGCTTTCCTATAGTTTCTATTTAAAGAATGAGGACCTGTTTAAGATGTTTTCCTTGCTCAGTTTAAGGAGAGAGCTAGCATCCATCCTGTTCCAGTCCAGGTCTCTCCTCTGTGGGCAGTATGTGGGATTTCTTGCAAGTCAGTGAGGTGGGAACTGAGAGGAATGTACAGAAGGCTGCCGTCTACTTTGTGGATGTTGTGTATTGGATAGATCAGCAGATGGAGAGCTGTGAACCAACAGCAGCTGCAGCATCTGCAGCCCGAAAAAAAGATTACCCAAAATGTCAGAGGGAAGTTACTGAGAGGATTATCCGTAAGCCCAAACAACAAGGGCCTCGTGGACAAAATTAAAGCTTTGACTTCAGTAGTCAATTAGAGCGCAGATCAGCTGGGTTTTATGTTATACATACAATCTTAGCAAAGCACCATTCATATTGTTTCCAGTAAGATTGACTCAGCGAGGAGCCAGCAGTGTGTTTTCTCACGCCAGAGCATCTCTGGTGTTTGAGGACGGCTGCCGACAAGTGGGACCCCAGCAGGGACGACACAGATATGTTATTACGGGACTTTTACGACGCTCATTTGCTCCCACATGCCACTACAAGGGTCCAAATAACTGGCAGTAGGACCGGGAGTTTTCCCATCAGCCTCTCAGCGGTGGTCGGAGGCGTTCCGGCCACAGACTACATCTTCCACCACCTGAAGACCCTGGACAGAAACGCATTGATGGATGTTTTCTTTTGTGTTTCTTTTTCTTTTGTTTTGTTTTCAAAAGAGAACTATATTGAAATGAGATTCTACTTATAGGAAAGATATTACCAAACAAACCAGCAAAAGATATTTTCAAATACTTATAAAGGAAAAATGTATTGTCTAAAGGAATTTCAAGACTAAAAATAAAAAAAGGTTAATTTCTTAAAACAAAGTTCAAATCTCCAGATTATTTTTCACGTTGTTCTTCCTACAGTGAGACGATAACACTCCAGCTTTAAATGTATTAACCAATGTTGTGACTGTATATTTTTAAACCCCTGTATTTGCACTTAAAGCCACTTTATTCATTCTGCAGTAGACCTGCAACGATTAATCGAGTAGTTGTCAACTATTAAATTAATCGCCAACTATTTTCTTTATTGATTAACTGGTTTGAGTCATTTTTTTCCCCCACCAGCTCCTTAAATGTGAATAGTTTTCCTCAATGACGGTAAATTAAATACCTTTCAGTTGTGGACAAAACAAGACAAATGTCAGCTTGGACTTTGGGAAACACTGATGAACATTTTCTGACATTTTATAGACCAATCAAGTAATTAGTTAAGAAAATAACTGACAGATTAATTGAGAATGAAATAATCCTTAGTTGCAGCCCTGTCCCAGACCAGATGTGGATCTCTACATCAGTCACTTCCCTCATGAAGTGGATAAATATGTGTGCTAAAATGTCCAAGAATGGAAATCGTTGGTTTCGTCCGACTAAAACCCAAATATTCAAATTAAAATGACATAAAGAACAAAGACAAGCAGCTGATAATTTACTACAGCAGTTTCCAGATGGCTCCCTGTGTTCATTCATTTCTATGTTGTCTTGTCATCTTGTGTGTTTTTGGCTAATATTTTCCATAAAGTTGCGTGACATGCTGAGAAATCCCTCCTGGGATATTCAGAAATACCAAATCCACGCCAGGATTACTGTGCTTTCACTTCAGAGGTCAGCGTGAGGATTTAAAAAGATGCCACATCCAGTTTTTATAAGGCTTCAGCTCCACTGAACTGGTCCAGTGCTGCAGCTCATGTGTTACTGATTTAGTCCATGAAACGTCAGAAAGGCTTGATTAACAGTTGAGTTTACAATCATAAGACAGAGAAATCAAGACAGTCCTCATGTTTTTGCCTTAAAGCGACCTGCTCGGTTCACTAATGATCTGATTATCTGAGCATTTCAGCTTTAAATTGACCTCTGTGTGTTGTATCAGATTGTGCTACATTTTGTACGTTCAGCTTCACCTGGTTTAGTTAAACCCACATGTGAGACTTGAGTTTCTGAATGTGTTTACTGCCGGCCAACTAAAACCTTAACTAGGTTCTAAAGCACAAGAAGTGATCGAACCATAGTCTTGTCATTACATTATTTTATTATGTTCATTTGGTTTATTCTTATTGACAAATTATCTGTATTTTAATCTTGTAACTGCTCTACATGGAGCTAATTTAAACTTATATTTTTGCATGTGAAATCAGTATAAGAAACTAGAATTAATTAGGATTCTAACATGTTGTCAATAACATGTTTTGATAACTGATGAATAATTTAAGCAACAAATATATAATATTTTCTGGTTCGAGCTTTTCAAATGTGAAGATTCGCTCATTTCCTTGGTGATATATGGCGGTAATATCTTTAAAAACAAAAATATCAAAGTATTTCTGATTCCAGCTTCTAAATTTGAGAGGATTTGCTGCTTTTCTCCAACATAAATATCACTAAACTGAATATCTGCGGCATATCTTCAGGACTTGAACTTGATAAGTTTGAGGACAGTGGTGGTCTAGTGGTTTGTGAAGTGAACTTGTAACCGGTGGGTTGCCAGTTCGAGTCCCCGGACTGTCAAGAGGTTGAGGTGGGGAAGTGAGAGCGACCTCTTGTCCCAGTCACCACCACTGTGGGCCCTTGAGCAAGGCCCTTAACCCCTGACTGCACCGCGGCAGTCCACTGCTCCTAGTATGTAGAGTTAAGGCAGGGGTAGCCAACCCTGGTCCTCGAGGGCCACTATCCTGCATGTTTTGGTGTCTCCCTCTTCCAACACAACTGATTCAAATGATCATCTCATCATCAAGCTCTGCAGAAGCCTGATAACGATCCTGATCATTTGAATCAGGTGTGTTGGAAGAGGGACACATCTAAAACATGCTGTATAGCGGCCTTCGAGGACCAGGGTTGGCTACCCCTGAGTTAAGGTTAACTTTGAATAGGATGGGTCAATGCAGAGAAGGAAGGAACCCAAGGTGATCAATAGAGGGTAGATTATTATAAAGCACTATTTGATTATTTCTGTCATTTTTTTCAGCAAAAATGTCATATTTTTCAGCTCCACACTAAAATGCGATGATTTGCTGCTTTTCTTTGTCATAGACGACAGTAAATTAAATATGTTTAGGTTTTGGACTAAATATATATATATTAAAATAAATTTTAAAAGCAAAAATATTAAACATTGTCTTGTTTCAGCTGCTAGTGTGAATATTTGCTGCTTTTCTCTGCCTTATCTGACGGTAAACTGAATATCTTTCAAACATCTTTTTCAGGTTCCAGCTTCTAAATTTCGGAGGATTTACTACTTTTCTTTGTCCTATATGATGCTAAATTAAACATCTTTAGGTTTTCCATAAAAAACATACTAGAAATGTTTTAAAGTAAAAATATCAAACGTCTTCTGGTTTCAGTTTCCGCATTTGTGAGGATTTGTTCCTTTTCTTATGAAAAAAACAGTTGTAAGATTAAAACAGACGAAAATAAATGAGTTGCAGTAATGACATTTTATATGTTTTGCAAAAAAAAGACATTTTTCAAGCACAAATGTAAAAATGTACTGCTTTTGTCCATCATGTGACAGTAACTGAACAATCTTTAGGATCTGGACTTTGGATAAAATGATTTTAAAGTTATTTTTAATATTTCGAGCAAAAATCAGAAAAGATCTGAGATGACAATTTCTCAGATGTGAATATTCGCTACTTTTCTTAGTCAAACAGTGTCGTCCAACAGTCAGAGAGCACTTAGACACTTTGTCATGTAAGCCTTGAATTAATGAGTAAATTTGAAAGTTCTGACTTTTAAACTTAGCACCGTCGTCTCACAGCTAGAAGATCCCCGGTTTGCGTCCCGCTTAGGACGCCTGGGATCTTTCTGTGTGGAGTTTGCATGTTCTCCCTGTGCAGCGTGGGTTTTCACCAGGTTCTCCAGCTTCCTCCCACAGTAAAAGACATGCTGAGGTTAATTGGTGATTCTAAATTCAATTGTCTGTAGGTGTGAATGAGAGTGTGCTTGGTTGTCTGTCTCTATGTGTAGCCCTGTGATAGACTGGAGACCTGTCCACCCGAGTTGCTTGGGATAGGCTCCAGCCCCCCCGCGACCCTACAGAGGATTAAGCGGTCTATAGATAATGGATGGATGGATGACTTTTAAAATGAAGACAAAATATTTCTGACTCTGCTCCGTTTCCAAGTCATCAATCAAACTGATCAAATCAGTGGCAGTGATCATGTTAACTTCTGTGTACAAAGGTCACATTTCCTTGAGTCATATCCCTCTATGTCTTCAATCAGCTGCAGATATCGACTGAGAAACATAAAAATGGCAACAAAAAAAGTTGCGTCATTTGTTCCCGGAAGAATGGTGATAATCACATCTGAAATGTTCTTTTTGACCAGGAAGAATTAAACTGTGGATATCTGCTAAAACATATCCAGTGTAGCTATGAAATGTTGAAGCAGCATAATGAGCAGCATCATGCACAGCGTTGCAGACCAGCCACGATGACGTCTGAGATATCTGCAGCTGTTATTCTGACTTGTCCAAACTGAACTACACAGATCTCAAACTACTACTCTAACTGGTTAAAATGAGGTGATACATATCTGGAATAAAACTTGTGTGGGGTCACAGTGTAACTAAAAACACCTTGCCATAATGAGGCACATATGCTTCACTGTTGCTCTCCTCCCACGTTGTTTTTGGCAGCAGCTGCCTCTGAATGTGATAAAGAAGCAGCTTCACACAACCCTGCAGTAACAACAAAGGTTTAGGCTCTACTAATAAAAATAATGCAACAGTTTGCATGTCTCTTTGAAGTATGACAACTTCTACATGAAGTAGGGAAATGAGTCTTTCCTGTACAATGGTACAGTGGTATTTTAAAATGACCACTTATTTAGTAATTAGTAGCATACATGCAAGGTTTTAGGACTTGATATCCTGAACTAAAGGAGGAAGATTAAGAACATTTTGTAAATTAATTTACTAACACTTGAATTTTGTTTTAAATCAATCAACATAAAAATGTCTGTTTGAAATACGCCTGATATTTACTTGATGGAACTACCAACATCTGCACAATCCTCAAAACAATGTTGGCAACTTAAATGGTTTATCTAAATCAGCAGTGGTGTCTTAGTGGTTTGTGAAGCAACTTTGTAACCGCTGGTTCGAGTCCCCGGACTGGCCAGAGGTTGAAGTGGGAAAGTGAGAGCGACCGTTTGTAGGGTTTAGACTGTGAACCACTGCCCTTGTAGTGTTGTCGGCACATGGCCACAGATTTTGGGCTGCTTCTGTGGAGGGGTCTGCGTGGACTCTCACAGTCTGGGAAAGATGACCAAATGTACATAATGCAGACCTTTGAATTCTCAAATTTGAGAAAATTGTGAAGGTTTCACATGGTAACAAGATTACTAGTGTGTTTGCTCTGCAGTGGGGCGCATTGACAGTCACAGTAATAACTACTTGTTGGGCCTTGTTTATACTCCTACTGTTCCAGACTGTGTATAAAAGATGGATGTAGTTGCTGGTTTGTGCACTGCCATTCTGAAGCCTTGAGTCTGCTGTCTTCTGGTTGCGATCTTGGAGATTTGTGGAGCCAGAAGGGACCATATTTAAAATACAGGCTGGATCTGGGGAGGAGTGAGGGGTGAGACTCTGCCCACACACCGACATCAGCCTGACTCCACTCTGCTGTGTGAAGCATGATCACTGTGGACCATGTGAATAAAGCCAGCTACGCCCCCCCAGTATTGACTTGGCTTTTCATGATCAATTTTGAAAGACAATCTACAGGAGCCAGAGCATTTTGGAGCCAGCACCCAGCAGCACTCAGAGGTATTGCACCTCAATGTTTTCCGTACTGGCTTCACATTTCAGAGCTGGTTGCTACATCCATCTAGACCAGGGGTGCCCAATCCTGGTCCTCGTGGGCCACAATCCTGCATGTTTTAGATGTGTCCCTCTTCCAACACACCTGATTCAATGATTAGCTCATCATCAAGCTCTGCAGAAGCCTGATAACGATCCTGATCATTTGAATCAGGTGTTGGAAGAGGGACACATCTAAAACATGCAGGATTGTGGCCCACGAGGAATGCAGTTAAACGTTAAACTGATGTAGTTTTGCTATTTAAACTATGATATATGACTGGATTGTGATGCTTAAAGTTGCTTATAGAAAAAAACTAATTTGGCCTTCAGATTGTGACACCTGGAGTGGTTATAAAATTGATTTGGTTGTAGTTTTTAGCAAAGCTCAAAAGATATGTTCATTAGAAACCTGATTTTGATGCAGTTTAATTGTATAGAAAGGGAGTTAGGGGGAGTTAGGCTGAAGTGAAGATGTGGTGTTCAGTCTGCAGCCTCATCCTCACATGAAGGTACTTTGTGGAAGCATACAGCTGAACCTGTCTGGCTCTGGGGTGAGGAGCAGAAAAGGGGGAGACCCAGAGTAATCCGACTCCCTCGCCCTCCTCCTCGTTCTCTTCTCCTGTTGTCGTTTGCTGGTTGGTAACTTTGTCAGCTGTTAGGCAGCCATGCGTACGCAGCGAGGGTGTGCTGACAGGGCACGCTGGCTATTTTAATGTGGGAGGCCTCCGCAGACTTGACATTCCTGGTCCAGGAGTCAGCTGTGCCATGAGGACCTGGTCGCCTGCTACAACAGTCTGATTGTGCTGAGGTCTGCTCACATGTGGCACGCACAAGATCGTCCTGCTGAAACACACGGAGCTGTGTGCAGGTAGTGCATACGCTTGCATACATGTTTTGTTCCTAACAGTCAGCTGGTCACTTTGTTCGGGTCAAACTTATTGCTCAGCACATGATTACTGCCCAGTAAGTCAAAAGCTACAATCCTGAGTACAGAATAGAGAGAAAACAGCACATAGCACAGCATCTGACTGACAAAAAGTAATACGATCAGGATTAATGCTGTGGACTACAACATGAGGAAGGATTACTGAACAGGCCAAGTGCTCCGGAGCCCTAAGGGTCAGGGGCCACCTGGTCCACAGCCTCTGTTTGAAGTGGCTTTTATATCTCTGCTGTTGGTCAATCAAGCAATGACACAGAGCTGTAAAATAACTCCAAATCACCACAGAGAGACAAAATGACTAAAATAACATCCCTAGCACATCCTGAATTACTAAAAAAAAGAAAAATGTATACAAAAAGACGCTAAGCAACTGCAAAGAAAAACAAAAGGACCAACTGGAAGGACTCAAAACTACCTCAGACACTTAAATGGCCACAAACAGTCTGAACATGACCAGAGAGAGATGCAAACACACCACAAAGAAACTGATGCAACTTACAATACACACAGAATGAACATAAATACATATTAGATGACTGCAAAGACTCAGAAGTGACTAGAAAGAGACTAAACCAACTAAAAATACATGTGAAATACATTTAGTTGCTTAATGATGAAAAGCAAAGTGAACATACATACAACCAAAAAGAACAATGCAAAACGTTGAAAACGACCTCAAACACACCTAAAATGGCCACAGAGAGACTCAAACAACTAAAAATAGATGGGATATCTATACAAATAGGCTGGGCTTGGGCGACTGTGGCTCAAGTGGTAGAGCAGGTTGGCGGTTCGATCCCCGGCCCCTCCACATGCCGAAGTGTCAAGTGGACAAGACACTGAACCCCAAGTTGCTCCCAATGGCAGGCAGGCACCTTGCATGGAAGTCTGTCACCACTGGTGTGTGAATGGGTGAATGAGAAACACATTGTAAATCACCTTGGGTACCACTAAGGTAGAAAGGTGCTCTATAAGTGCAGACCATTTACAAATAGGTGTAAAACAACTGCAAAGACTCAATGCAGCTACAAAGAGAAACAAAACCACCAGGAAGAGATACAAATCGACCACAAAGAGATCCAAAATGATTAAAAAAGCAAAGGGAACACAAGAATACCCTAAATGACTGGACACAGAAGGAGCCACTGCAACGACTGAAAACCACTACTACTCACAATAGATGTGACATGAAGACAAACATGTCCAAAACAACTGTAAGGACTCGAAGAGAAGACAGAGAGATGCAGAACAACCAGACTGAAAGTGACCAGGAAGAGACTCAAACCAATGAAACTGAGATGTGAAATGGACACAAATGGATGGAAAACAAATGCAAAGAATCTTCATTTCAGCCTTTTCTCACAATTTGTCCACATTTACAGGCTGTTCTTGTTTTCATTTCTGATAAATATAAGTACTGTGAATTGTTCAGGCTGCACACCACTGGATGTTCTATCACAGAAATACTTGAGGTCTGTCATCTACCATGTACAGCGTGCAGAGTATTGTTTATAAACTACCATATATAGTCCTTGTTTGACTGATTGCTGTAATTCCTATCAGCTGTCAAAGCTTCTTGCTGACATTTTATCCGTCAGGCTGTGTGTAATCCAGAGGCAGACAGTCGGCAGCAGCAGACACCTGAGGAGGAGCTCAGCTGCTGGTTTGGCTTCTCCAACGGGATCATCAGATCAGCACAGCAGCAGATCAGGGAGGCAGTCGAGGTAAACTAATTACTGTAAAGCCCTTATAACCTGATAAACCTGATTGCTGCAATTTGTGTGAGTCCAAACTCAGTCACATGTGAACACAAACACATTTAAATAAATAAACACCCAAAAACCCACTTATATAGAAAACTACTCCTTGGTTTTGCAGAACTTGTCCTAGAATTGTCTTTTTTTTTTCCCCATTCGGCAACATAGGCAAATGCTAAGGGCGCCGTGGCCTCCAAGGGGCGCCACAAAATCGGGAAAAATTTCACCTTCAATATAATTATATTAAACTAGTTATTACTATTAACTCTTAAAATGGAAAAGCTCACATTGATTCAAATGTAAAGCAACGCCCAGTAATATTACTACAAAACAATGCTATTGGATTTATTTTGTAAGTGTATGTAAATCGCCGATGGATGGGGGGCCATATAAAATCTCACCTAGGGCGCCACATTGGATAGGGCCGCTCTGATCAAAGTAATTCAGGGATAGATGTTTATGTATAGTCAAATATACTGCAAACTTCAAATATACTGGGTCCTTATAGTGAATTTGGCATACTTACTTTTTTCTTTTTCTTTTACAAAACGTGCATTAGGTCGCAACTGGGCTACTCTTTTCAGTCATCTGTCAACATGGGTTTCCTATTCTTACCGTTGTCCTCACCAAGGTGTCAAAACTCTGAATCATCCTAACTCAGTAAAGTATGAACACACAGATGGGATATTTTTAGAAGTGTGACTTAAATGTTCAGAGGATAAAATAATGCCAAATGTCACTAAAAGATCATAAAATTAGGACGCTTCTTCGGACTCCGGAACCTAATTAAGAATTCTCAGGTTTTGAAGTTTTGTCAATGTCAAAGCATTTAACTGGTCATTGTCAATAAACTTAATAATATATAGCAAACAGGAACTTATTATAGCAAATTCGGCATAATATTTTTTTTACAAAACGTACGCTACATCGTAATAGGGCTTTTTTTATGAGTCATCTTTCAACACTGCTTCCAACTTGGCCTTGAGTTTTAGCAGCTAGCTAGCCATGTCATCAGAACTCGTTTAAATCTGAACACACAGACATGCTACACATATTACATTGTGACATAAACTTTCACAGATAAAACGATCTTTAATGTCCATTTCAAATAAACGTCCTAAAATCCTTTTAGAAATCATAGAAGAAGTCTCTTTTTATTTTTGCAGAACTTGCCTGAGAGTTATCACCGTTCTAAGTTTTCATTAGTGTCAAAGCAATTCAGTTACAAATGGCAGTAAACTTATAAGTACATAGCAAACATAAAGTTCAAATAACAAATTCGGCTCACTTAATATATCCAAAATATGTTCCATATTGTAATTGGGCTACTTTTTGTCTGTCATTTGTCAACACTGGTTTCCCATCAACTGAGGTAGAAGCTGGCTTCCCATAACCAGCTACAGCAGCCCATCAGATTATCATCATCATAACTTGGTGGATTCTGAACATACAAACGTGATACACATATTTGTAGAATCAGTGAGACGTAAAAGTTCACAAGATAAAATTATATCCTGATTCATTGCAGGACAGCACGGTGGCTCAGTGGTTAGCACCGTCGCCTCACAGCTAGAAGATCCCCAGTTCGTGTCCCGGTTAGGACACCTGGGATCTTTCTGTCCAGTTTGCATGTTCTCCCTGTGCAGTGTGGGTTCTTACCAGGTTCTCTGGCTTCCTCCCACAGTCCAAAAACATGCTGAGGTTAATTGATGATTTGAAATTGCCTGTAGGTGTGAATGTGAGTGTGCTGTCTCTGTGTAGCCCTGTGATAGACTGGAGACCTGTCCAGGGTGTCCTCTGCCTTCGCCCGAGTCAGCTGGGATAGACTCCAGCCCCCCTGTGACCCTGCAGAGGATTAAGCGGTGTATAGATAATGGATGGATGATTCACTGCAAATAAACGTCCTACAGCCTGTTTAGAAATAATAGAAAAAAGACATTTCCTTGAACTCCCGAACCTGCCTGAGAATTGTCACGTTTTTAAATTTTTTATCAGTGCTGAAGCAATTTACTGATGAATGACTGTAAATGTTGTGGTACAAAGGAAAATGAATTCCTAACCGTGAGTTTGGCCCACTTGATTGATGTGGGTTTGTTGGTATTTGTGCTACTTTTTCTCAGTCATGTGTTAACAGTAGGTCCCTGTTGGCTAGCTGGCTAGCTGAAATCTACTGTGCCTCTTTGTGATACACAGTTGTGTTTAAGCTTTATCCATTACTGCAACATGAAGTAAACACTCTACTGTGGTATCTCGATAATAGACTGCTGTATTTCTGCTAGGACCCACACTGACCTACATTCGTCTGCATACACTTAACAATCTGAAGCCTCCTCATTAGTGACTCTGTCTTTTCTTTCCTGCCATGTATGTGCACGGGATGCTTTTTATGTTTGCGATGAAAGTATTACTGTAGTGTACTGCCTATGAACTCTTGTTTGTGTGTCTTTTCAGACAAACAATTTTTGTGGCTCTCTCATTTTTGACAGCTTTGGTAGAGCGCCAAGGAAAGTTGGCAACCTGCAGTTTTTCCTCCTCCAACAGACAACTGGGTTTAACCAACCTCTGTCTGATAGAGACAGACACTAAAGGTATGATCACGTACAGTATTCATTACAACAAAATATTGTGTGCAAAACTGACCACAAGGAGACAGAAAACAACCCAAAGAGATCAACAAAATGAACAGGAAGAGGTGCAAACAGACCACATACAGGCTGCTAGAACTTACAATAAACACAAAGTTAACATGAGTAGGTGCTGCATGACTGCAACGACTCAGAACTACCACAGAGGGATCCAAAAATGACCAGGTAAACCAACTACAAATAGACGCAAAATGAACACAAAAAGATGCAGAATGATGAGTGAACATAGCATAACATAATCCTAAATGACTTTAAAGAGACCCAAAAGGACCAACTACAAAGACTCAGAACTAACACAAACATACTCAAAGTGACTCCAATGTGACATAAAATGACCTGCAAGAGAGTAAGCCAATGAAAAATATATGCAAAATGTAGACAAATAATTGCTAAATGGTTGCAAAGAGACACAGAAGATCCACTACTAGATGCAAAACGACTGTAAAGACTTAAAAAATACCACAAACACACTTAAAATGACCAGGAAGAAACCCAACCAAGCAAAGATTGAAGCAAAATGAACATAAAACAACATGAGCTAAATGGTGAAATGACCACAAAGAGATGCAAAATGACTCAGATCGACCATGACTCACGACTGCAAAGAGACACAGATAGGCCAGCTGCAAAGTCTCAAAACGTCAAATCCTGTATCTTTGATCGTGAAAAGATAAAGAGGATTAAGATGAGATCAGGTGTAGGATTTGTTTTTTAGGATATTACTGAAAGAACTTCTTGTAGTGTTTTTGGGAATGACACTGCAGCTCAGCATGCTGCTCTACCAACACTTTCGCTAACGAGGCCTTCTGTGCATATTCCAGCAGATGCATGGTGTGTAATGTTGCACATTGCAAGACAGTGTGGTGAGAGGCTTAATGAAAGCAGACAGCACACCTCTGAAGAATCCTCCACTCTCTGCTGCTCTGACTAAAATTACATGTAGAGAGATCGTATAAAAGCACTTGCAGCTCAGTATTGACGGATGTGGTCTGTGTGTGTCTGAGCTGAACTATGCACCAGTGCAGTGACTCACTGAATTCCACAAGCATGTGGACGGGTTGTTTTAGTCCTTTTGTTTGTGGTCCAAGATATTTTCACAGTTCGTCGAAAGCATATAAATATAACCAGAGTTTTATTTCTTTCTTTTCTTGTCATATTTCCATGAAAAGAAATCAGCCGTGACTCCAGATGGCTCCAGTAGTCCTCATGGCAAAACAGCTCAGTGACGTTTGCCCCACGGCAGAAACGGAATGTTCACCTGCGTTTCTACTGAAAAAAAGAGCCAGAAGCACAAAGAATCATCAGATTTCCAACCCTCCGACAGTCATTGAACTAATCATGTGTTACATGTGGTTCCATCTAATTAACCAAATCTAAGCTTAAAAGTTTTTCCCAATAGAACCGGTAGTTGCATGTGATACATTCAAGGACTGTTAGAAAGTTGTAAATCTAAAATAATAATAATAATCTACCCTTTATTGATCCCCTTGGGTTCCTTCCTTCTCTGCATTGACACATCCTATTCAAACCTTAACTATACATACTAGGAGCAGTGGGCTGCCGTGGTGCAGCACCCAGGGAGCAGTCAGGGGTTAAGGGCCTTGCTCAAGGGCCCACAGTGGTGGTGACTGGGACAAGCGGTCGCTCTCACTTTCCCACCTCAACCTCTTGCCACTCCGGGGACTCAAACTGGCGACTCACCGGTTACAAGTTCACTTCACACACCACTCGGCCACCACTGCCCTAAATAAATAAAATATATGTGTTTTTGCAGTTTCCAGTTCTGATAAATGTTGCAATTCTGGAGCCTTTTTTTTTTTTTAAAAAGATTGATTTTTGGCATTTTATGCCTTTATTGGACAGGACAGTGAATAGAGTCGGGAATGGGAGAGAGAGTGGGGAAGGACATGCGGTAAACGCCTGAGGTCAGAATCGAACGCGGGACAGCCGCTATGCCTCTGGACTTGGGTCACGCAACCTAACCATTACCGTACTTGAATCATGAGTCCTGGGGTTGTTGCCAGTTTAAAAATACAGGCAGATCTTCATTCTGGTTGTATTCAGGCCCGTGAGTGTCGAGGGGTTAGCGTCAACACTCTAAACCCCAAAACCTGCTAGGGGGTTTGAAAGGCATCACCATCTTACCATCAAAATTGCTGTAATTACACCATTTATCAGAGACAGAAAACAATGATCAGATATTTACCTTTCCAAACGTCCTAACTACACATCTGTGATGTGCCATTCAATTAGAAAACCAAATATAAACTTAAAATAATGATATTTCGTTAGAATCACTTAATTCTGCATGACCTATTCCCAAATATAAACTGTACTAACTAGATTCTGTAAAAACAAAATATTCTTGGCAGGGTCCAACAGTCATGTAATAAAAATTCTGAGAATTTCCGGCTGAACTGCAGGCTGTGTTTACACAGAGCAGAGAGGAGACAAGAATAAAAACCATTGAATTATGTAAATCATTAAATATTTATAGCATGTAGAGTCACCATTCTGTTCTAGTGTTGTTAACACTTTGTGGGCACTTGGAAACATTTTGCACATGTTCATTTTAAGAAGTTTGTTTTGAAAAAACAGATTATTTAGGCCTTAAACCATTACCTCTCAGAACCTGATGGACTCACTTTATGTCCAAGGTCACATCCTCTTCTCTGTTGAATTACTGTGAAGGCATTTATTGGAGCTCATCATCAAGCTCTGCAGAAGCCTGATAACGATCCTGATCATTTGAATCAGGTGGTGGAAGAAGGACACATCTAAAACATGCTGGATAGTGGCCCTCGAGGACCAGGATTGGGCACCCCTGATCTACTGGAAAGGGAGGAGGGGAGGAGGGAACTGTACTTTATATAAACTTTTCATCTGTAAACTAACAAGGTATGTGGCTGATACATGGAGTAGAGATATATAGAAGCATAAAATGGTGTAACATTTTTCTATACATACATATTTTGACATCATTTTGAGAACTTCATATGTTTTCCGACCTAAAGCCATTTTAAAGGTTCAATATTTCCAGAGATAAAACTCCCACAGCCATGAGATTTGATGAGCACATCGACAGAATAGTTTCTAGCAGATCCAAATGACTGAATGGCTCCAGCAGAGGACACATTTTTAATTATTGGCCTTTGACAAGAGTGGTATTGGACCCCAGAAAGTTCCTGTCAGTGTATATATGGATGTTTCCTACTAAAAATACAGGCTTTGGTCAAGATTTCACCAACTTCTAAGGCTCTAACATCAGTAGAATTTCAGTCCAGTATATTTTTTTTAGTTAAATTCATGAAAACCTTGCTCATAATTTCTGAGACATTTTCTGGCCTTTTGGAGTTTAATACAAGGATGTTTGTAGAAACGTCCAACACAATTGATCATTAAATATTGGGAAAATGAATGAAGGGTGCTACAGTTAGTGAGTACTGCTTTTTATATTCAACTTTTTCAGGATCAGTCAATAAATTCAGTGAGTAAAGTGAGGTTGGTGTTCAGCCATCCAGTGTGCTGCATTACAATCCAGAGATTAGTCCCATAATTAGCATTAACATTTTTCCTTCCAACCCAGCTGAAAACCTCAACAGAGCCACTCTCTACTTCTGCACCATTCATATTTCTACTGTAAATGTGTTCATCTCCAAACCGGAGAGCTCCGTGTCCCGGCTGACCTCCTGTCACCACTTTCATCCCGCTCTCACCCTGCGGGCAGCACAGCAGTAATGTGTGCAAGCATGCACATGTGAACAGTGGGACTAATGCAGCCTGTGAGCAATGTAATACCTCACTAGGCACTGTGCCAAATCAAGCTAGGATTATACCACATGCTCCCAGCAGTCCATTACTATCACGCTAGGATCAGTCAGATCCAGCCCCGCTGACTCGTGTGCCCTGCTGTAGTGCAGTGGTGAAAGAAACATTCAGGCGATTTACTTAAGCAGTAATACAAACATGTAGAAGACTTTGTTCAAGTTAAAAAAGCTCAGTTTATTCAGATTATCACAAATGAAAGTGATGTTGCTGCACTGTCTCAGATGTTGTTCAGAGTTTACCTGTTTGGTATTTAGGACCCAAAACCAAGTTCTGTGAAATATTTTGCCCATATTTTGAACATTTCTTTTGTTTTCAGACCTGGGAGTGTCTTATCTAGGAAGCCGTTTTATGGGTTCAATATCTCCAGAATTATAACTCCCACAGCCATCTCATTTGATGGCGACACAGACAAAACTGTTTCCAGTAGATCTAAATAATTGAATGACTCCAGCAGAAGCCAAATTGCAGAAGTATCCATGTTTACTTCTAAAAATACAGTCCTTCGTCAACATTTCACCAACCGTTGAGGCCTCTAACATCAGTAGAATTTGATGTGTGACAAGTATGGAAAGCCAGTATTCCAGTTTGTACTATTCTGACACACAAAAAAGGGTGTGCATAGGAGTCTGTGGAGAGTCATGTCATAGTGGTTCTACGTACGTCCTTTAACAAAACACTACACTGGCTTCACATGTGGCAGGATGACCTCCTCCCTTATTCTCTCCATGTATTATTGGTCCTGTTTTAGTGATTTTAATGCTCCAATATTCCATAAAACTGGACGGTAAAAACTGATTAGCCTCTCGTATGGCTGCGGAGAAGTTTTGATCCATCCGTAATGAAATACAATTCCTTGTGGCAAATACCAGGGGGCACAGTCCGTATGGATTTATGGACATGAAGCAAAAGTATGTGGAAAAGCCTGCAGCAGCTGATTTTTTTTTGGCCTCTTGGGGGAATCGAAACCACATTGTAGCTGCAGTATCGACTTTATTATCTGCCCTCTGTTATGTTGAACCTGTTTAGGCAAGCAAGATTATCACTCATTCACAGTCATAAGTCCAATAGTCACCCTCTTTTCATCTTCACCAACTCATGAGGGAAATACCTAGGTCTATAGCTCACAATGTTCAACTTTTACTGAGTCGATTTGCTGCCAGCTGATTGGAGAGAAGTGAGAGCACAGATTGTAAATACAAAACGGATATAACCATTGTGAAGTCACCCATTGGTTCGTGGACTATCATTTTTGGAATTTGGAGATCAACATCTTGGTTTTGGGAGCCAGAAATCAAATCACAAAGTAGCCCTGCACTAGAGCATACCCAGCTTATCGTCTATTTTCCTCTAAATGGGACCATAATTGACAAAATGAACATCATGCTGTACTGAAGGAGACTTGAAAGTAGCGACTGAGACCATACACTCATTAGGAAAATGTTTGCTGATGTAACAAATGAAGTGAGAAATAGGGGTGTTTCATCATAGACTGCTCTGCAATTGTACTCAGAGGAGTCGCCCCCTGCTGGCTGCTAAAAAGAATTCAGGTTTAAGGCACTTCGGCTGTCATTTCACTTGTCAGACTTTCAAGAAACAGCTAAATAATGAACTTAAACTCACTGTAAAGCTGAGAAGAGCTGCAGATTCCATGTATACCTACTTCTAACATTGTTTTGTGACATATCGTTGTAATACAAAAGATTGTTGTAGCCACTTGAAGTTTAATAAGTTCCTCTAAAATGTAGTGGAGTCACTTATGTGGGCTCGAGGTGAGCAAAGAGACAAACTGCAGCTACAAACATGAACGAAAACAACCCATTTCCCCCCCCTAAAGAACCTCTGTGTAGAAGCTGCAGCTGAAATCCAGAAAGAAAAATGTGCATGGAGACAGAATGAGAGTAATCTGCAGAGAAGGAGAAAGTGACAAAGATGGAGGGGAAGTGAAGAGAAAGAGAGAAAGCGAAGGAGGGAGATGCTCCAGAGGAATCCATGTTTGTAAGGAGCAGAGAAAGAGGGACAGCGGCAGCAAGTGATCCTACATTAGCTAGAGGAAGCATGATCCCGCTGTGAAGCCGGGCTGCTGGGGCTATATTTAGCTTCTGTTGCCATGTGCCGGGAATGTGCATGGCAGAGGCGCACACACACACACACACGCACACACACACACTCGATCATAGCACTGCACAATTGGTTCACTACTGGTCATGCACTCCCGCACATGTGCAGATCAATGAGCTCCGTGTCATCTGCATATCAGCCCCAGTTTCCTTATGTCCTCATTATATGTAATATATGCTTGTGCATGAACACGAACGCTGTCACACATACTGACACGTGATTGTAGCCAATCAGTAAAATCGGTGGAAGGTTTTTGCGCTGCACATGTCGATAAATCATTCTGAGGAAAAAGTCTTGGCTGAATGAATTTGGTTATAACAGGTTACGTAGGCTCAAAGAGATGCTGCACATAATGAGACATGAGGCAAGTTCATGTATTTCAGCAAGAAGGCAGTGCAAAGCGCTTTGCTTAAGACGAAAGAGGCAACACAGATGGGTTTTTAGAAAGAGTAAGATGAAAATAAGATGAGATGAGACGAGACAGGACAATAAAAGATGCAAGACATGAACGCAGTGTCTCACGTTTTATTTAATTGTGGGTAGTATAAGGCAACAGCAAGCAGAAATGTGTTAGAATAAAAGATGAAACACTGCCGTCGTTCATGCTTTCATATATTTTTTTAAACTATTTTGTCTGTTTAAAGTTGAATGCATCATAATCTGCTTCACGCATCCTCGTAGATGCTGAGCAGTGCGGCTACAGCAGCATCACTGCTGTGTTGTCAGTCGGGAAACAGCCTAAGGTGTCACCATGCAAACCCATGAAGATTGTACCAATGAGAGGAAGTTAGCGCTCTCCAAACTGACTCTGATTGGCTCACATTCCTTAAGTCTGCTATTGTGGAGTGTTATGGACATTTAATTTGGGGAGCGCTGCTGAAATTCAGATTACAGACAGTAGTGTGTTTGTGTGTGTGTGTTTGGACTATAAATAAAGCAAAGCTTCAAATGCACTTAATTAGATTATAACAGCAAAAAGTGTACAGCTGTGAGGGATGGAGCAGATTGATATGAGGACAGAGGTTGTCAGACGGGTTGGTTAAAAAAAAAAATCCAGAGATTCAGAGGGTTAGCGTCAACTAGTGACTCTTACTGGCCTAAATACTAGCAAAGTGAACATCCTGCCACTGTATTTGTGAAAAGCATTGACTCCAACACACAAAGCCTCATGATTAAAATGCTGTAAACCATTTTAACCCTCAAAAGCCTTAAAACCCTGGCAGCAAGGTTAAAAATTACACAGTTTGTTAGAGCTGGAAACTGTAAAAACAGAAATTCAGATTCCTAACTTTCTGACGGTCCCTAAATGTATCATATGTGACTTCTGGTTCCCTTAAGTAAATTAATTAAAATCTAGGCTTTTCCCTTAAACAGGTTCCGTAAAAAACAAAAAATTCTGTTAATGGCTCATACGTGATCAGCTTCCATATGACAAAAAATCTTTTCTGGCTGAAAGGCAGCTTGTATTTACACTGAGCAGACAGGAGACACGAATGGAAACAAAAAAGTAAGTTCAATTCAATTCAGTTTTATTTATATATAACACAGTAAGGAAGAACAGCAAACCCAACAATCCAAAGTTGCTTTTGGATTCTCTATGAGCAAGCAGTCAGCGACGGTGGGAAGGAACCAAAAAAAAAAACCCGAGGATAGGGAGGGGGGAAAACTTCAGACAGAACCAGGTTCAGGAAAGGCAGCCATCTGCCTCGACCGGTTGGAGTGGGAGTGGGGATGAGGGGGGAGGGGATAGCAGGAGAGGTTGGAGTGGGGATGGCAGGACAGCAGGTAATAAAATAACTGTAGTATCATCATTTTGATGACAATGTCCCCACAACAATAGGAAAATCCTTAGTGTTAGCATGCTGTGTGGCTAATGTGGCTAACATTAGCTTTGATGGTATGTCCACAGGTCAGAACTTCATGGGTTATGCTGTGGAACATTCAGCGATGGTGAAACCTTTCATTTTAAACCAGGACTGGGTGTGTTACTGTATTCTAGCTGAATTCCCAATAAAGAAGTTGTCATTTACATATTTTTCTGTTTCTGTTGTCAGACAACAAAACAAGCATGAAGCAGTGATTGAAATGCTAACGCTATATGGGAACCAGCAGTCACTTCAGAGTCCAAACTGCTGCTCTGCACCGCTAAATTACTGATTGTAATACCGCAATGAGACACATTCATTTACACCTGTGTTAGCTGCTGTGGTCGACTGTTTGTTTTTCATGCTGTCAATCACAGAGAGAGTCTTCTTACTGAAGGCAGTGTGAACAGCAGCAGTACAAAACCAGGAGTTATATAGTCACGGTGAAATTAACCATCTTTGCATGATTTTGAGCTGAAAATTTGCCAGACACTCTGTGTGTATTGATATAATAGATTTGTAAATCTTACATTAGAAAGAACACTTATATTCTAAAAAGTGTTACATTTCCAGGTCCTAACATGTCAAGGATTAAACTAGAAATGTCTTATGACTCATGGTGATTAAATGTGGTCCAGAATACAAACTAAACATGACATAAAACAACAGCTTTCCATCTTTATTCTGTTTCTACGCTGCACTTTTTGGCTTGTCTCTTATACACAGCAGTAGGATCATCCCTTGACACATTCCAACAGTAGTCAGCAAGCATAGATGGATTCCATTTTCCCTGATATCTTTTCTCCATAGCTGCAATGTCCTGGTGGAATCATTCGCCATGCTCATCACTTACTGCTCCACACTTCAATGGGAAAAAAAAATGTGAGGCCCAACTCTTGTCCTGATCTCCTATTTGCATCCAAAATAAAAGTAGTATGCCTTTTTTTTTTTTAACCAGTTATACTGCGCTTTTGTGATGAAAAGGTTACCTCACCACAAGTGTAACAAAAGTTATCTGCATTGAGGCATCTCTGCTTGCTGAGGTCAAAAACATGAGACAGTTCCTTACAAATATCAGCCACTGTCAATTTCAATTTTACAAGATACTACATGTGACTTGAGATGCATAGATCAATGTGTGCCACCACTCATGAAATGTAAAATGCTTTTTGTCACTTCCAGGACACAGATTTCTGCAGACATGTCAAACAGAGCATGTTCTGTCCAAACTCTGGCCAACATGAATGTATTCTAATGAGCAGACAGTGTTTTGAGGTAGGAATGGAAGCTCAGAGACAAACATTTCATTTAGATTAATACATGTTCTCTCATTAATTTGCTTAGAATTTCAAATTTTGACCCAATACTGTATCTTGAAAACTAGAGCCAATTAGCACTTTTGACTGAATGTATGAATTTCTTAATTCATTCACAAACCAACTTTAGGGAAGCAAAGATTGTCTATGTGCTGCAAACAGATTACTGAGTGTAATTTTAAACCCAGAGCATTTGAAGAAATCTATCGTATCTAAACCCACAGTACAAAGCAATCAGAGGGAAATGAAGGTCTATGGGTGGGTCAGGTCTTCATCATATGAGGAGGAAACACTATGCTAACATGATGTTAACATGACACTAACATGGCCTTAACATGATGCTAACATGATGCTAACATGACTCTAACATGGCGTTAACATGATGCTAACATGATGCTAACACTATGCTTATATGATGCTAACATGAATGCTAACACTATGCTACCACTATGTTAACATGATGCTAACATGACTCTAACATGGCGTTAACATGATGCTAACACTATGCTAATATGATGC
>OMNN01044491.1:0-21255 GCA_900302755.1 Chromis chromis
AGAGGAAAAGTAGTATGAGGCTTCAGCTCATTGCCTACCCTTGCATTAATCTGAATTCTATCTGAGGTAAAACGTTATTCGAAATAGGATACATAGGATGCATAGGAGTAAACAGAAAAAAGATTCAATACAATCAGGCAAAACTGTTGTTTTAAAATAAGAATTATAAATTTATATATTCATTTTTCGTGTATAATAATAACAAAGACATAAACACACATAGAAAAAGATGTTTTATTTTTTTAATTCAATTCAATTTTATTTATATAGCGCATATTTACAACATATGTCCTCACATAGCGCTAAACATTGTAAGGAAGAACAGAAAACAGAAAACCCAACAATCCAAAATTGCTTTTGGATGCCTCTATTTTACCACTTTAATATTGGCGCCTTTGACTTCTATACTTTTAAATCTGTTTCCAGTTGTGGTGGACAGCTGGAAATAGTGAGGGACATACCAACAGACTTGCCTACTTTTACTACTTTTATACCCCTACTTATAATTACTTGTAACATGCTGTATATATTTCCATAGAAAAAGCACAATTGCTATTTTGACTTTCATCTGATCTATTTAGAAACAGTGTGACAGGTCACACCATGAAAACAGAGCATTTCATAACTTTAACATAACACATCACATAACATTAAAGCATAGGGGTGAATACTTCTTTTGGGTTTAATGTATTGGGTGAAGGTGATCTTTGCTGCATAAGAACTGTGGAAATATGTACGCTATGTAAAAAGTAGGCAAGTTGCATGCAGCTGTTAATATTTGGTGTCAGTGGGAAAATGCAGCTATCAGCAGGAACTTACGTGTACTGGCCTCTGCTAAACTTGTATCTGACCGTGCTGGTCATCTCAACAGAAGCGGCGTATTGTACAGCCCTGTGTTGGACAGTTGGCCACAGTAAGTCTGGATGTGTACTGTAACTCTACTGCTGTACTCTCTTTGTGGCAAGGCTGGTGCCCACCTCTGCTCTGCTGCAATCTAGGGGCCTGAGTCACTGTTAATGGGGACATTGATGCATACAAATCCTGAGTAGAGGATGCTTGATGATTTGCAGTAAACAGACTTTAACAGCATCTAAGAAATTTGAATGCTTTCATATTTCTTTGAAATAAAGAAGCATCACAGTACATCAACCATCCCCTTTGCCACTTCAGGCCCGTAGGTTGCTGTACTGGTCGGTCTTTCCGTTCTTCAGCCTAGTTTCCTTTTTTCTCTCCTTTGACTTCCCATTTCCCTGCTTTTTACTCTCATGTTCTATTTCTCTTTTTCCTCCATATCCTTGCCCCCTTTTCCCTCTTTCTCCTGGTTCTACCCTGTTTCCTTTCTCTGGCCTCCTGGTGACCTTTACCCTGTGACCTTTTTGCACCGCTGGCCACCTACGCTTTGTGACTCCCCTTGGCAGATGTTGCCCATCACCGTGCGCAACATGCCCTCAATAAGCCCTCTAATCCTAAAACGCCTCAAGGTACAATTCTCTCTGCTCCCTACTTGCCCCACTCATTTCTGCCCACTGTGTGAATGCCAGCCGCCGTTATCCGTCGCCAAAACCTACTCTCCATCGTCATGCTGTAATTAAGCAACATTTGGCTGCTACTGCTTCTTGTAATTTTAATCATATTCAAAGGTAAAGGTGTTTTCTTTCAGCAAAGCCTATCAAGCCAAATACTGCATATTATACTGCATTGAGCTTTACATGAACTCAAAATCTTAAATAAAAATGAAACTGTTTATTTCTGTTTGACGTGGGGGTAGACGATGGCAAGGTTAGACAACAAAAACAAATACGTAGGTTTAAAAAATATATATATTTTCATTGTCCCTCCCCTCACTCCACTGATACATCACAAAAATAAAGGAAACATCAAATAAACAAATATATCAGAAAATGTATCCAAATATGCTGAATACAATATTCAAATTGTTAAATAAACAATATTCTAAAGCTATTATCTAAAATATTATTATATTCTAAAATAATATTCTAAATGAATTAATGAATACAATGAAACCATGAATATACTCATTATAACATCATGCAATGAACAGCTTATGTAGCTGCTCATATCATATGACATTTGATGTCTTTAAAGCCATTTCTGGCCATGATTTCCTACAACATTAGACAAAGCTCTCTAATGTTGCAGAAGGTGGTCTGCACTAAAAGTAGCTGCTATACATGAGTTCATATAATTTATGTTCTGTCATGAATGTGGTTAAATTGTGCAGACCATCACATTTTATTATTAGCTATTGGCAGCTACCCATATCAGTTTGTGTTTAAACCCTGAGAAAACTGCCCAGACTGATAAATAATATCTGGACTCACTGCAGTACGGATAAGCAATGATAAAACATGAATTCATTACAGATGGATAGGTTTTCCATTGTGTTGGAATAGAAGCTTGGCAGGTCTCTGTGGCCCTGTGCTACTGTACATGTACTCCTCCAGTTACACAGTGATTGTTGATTGAAGTACGGCCAGCACTTTGTTTTAGGAACTTCTCTAAGTCAGAACACATGTGCAAATCAATCAAGTACTACAGCATAATACATTAAATGTATGTTCAAACTTGTTGCCCTCCATGGCAATGGGTATTTCCATGTAGGCATATTCTCAGTGAAATATTGACCTGTTGCGATGAAAAAAGCTTTTATGAGTTGCAAGAGATGTAAAGTAGGAATTATTTTAACATAAATATTGAGGAGCAGATTCAGAATGTGTAGCAGTCAGACAGATTTATTTCAGCCAATATATTCATTTCCTTCACATCCTGTGTCTATTGTAAATTTCCTTTATTTGATATTGTTTAGTCCTGGCTTCGGTTTGAGATAATCCCCATGGCTGTGGCTGTTAGTGGACAGTCTTCAGAGTAATCACACACAGATCTGTTGCATACAAGAAGCTACAAGAGACAAGAGAGATCAATGTCAAAATTTTACCCAATGCCAGTTTAAAGCTAAACTTGAAGACAAGGTTGTGGAAACATCTGAGACACAGGACCATTACTGTTTATTATGTATAGCTTGTCAAAAAGTCAATAAAAATAAACGTACATCAATGTCAATTATTTCCTACTGCCTTGCTCTTTAAACAAAGGTAGGCACTGAGCAAAAGCAGCATTGTAATCATGGTAAATATATTTTGTTCTAATCTGAAGGTGAACCTACAAGCTTTCTATGGAGCTCCAGTACCATCATTTAAGCTAATGGAACTTACTCAGGTGTCATGTGACCAAAATTTGGTAACCTAACATGGGAAATCATGAGCCCTGTCTGCATCATTGAAGGTTCTTCTTGAACCTTTTCATGCTGGAACTTTCCTCAGTGTTGTGAACAGTTTCCAGGTATGGTGGTATACCTGTGGTACATTTATGGAGAAGGCCTCAAAATCACCGGATAGCCAGAGAAAGATCACAGACACAAGACACTGGTTCCACAACCCCATGGTCTATGACCTTGGGTCAGGGCCATCCAAGTGGTTAAAATGATAAGGACAAGGTGATAGCCAGTGAAACAAAGCACTGAGATCATGTCAGTGCTGGCTAATGCTGACACCAGTTTTAGTTTCATATTTTTTGACCCTGTACTTACTAAACCCCATCACAAGGGTCCTTTATTATGTCCTGACAACTGAGCAAGTTCCATTCCAGAGGGTCATGGTATATGTTGAAAGCCCTTGAAAAGCTAGTAAGTAAACTTTGAGATTGGAATATTTTATCAGGATGTGCTCTCCTAAGCTCAAAAATGACTCTTTGTGCTGAAGCATTATAACTGCTTGCCTTACTCCTGGCTAACGTTTCTCTCTGCAACCCCCCTCCCCATCCCTGCTGCATTTCTTGCAGTGTAGTATGAGTTTGTAATCGCATGGCCAGTGTGGCAGGGCTCACTCCAGCATGACAGGTTGTAACTCATGGTTTTTCAGCAGGGCGAGCCTGGAACACAGGGACCCCCAGGACCTCCGGGACCCCCCGGACCACCCGGGGTCCCAGGACTGGATGGAGCCAGTGGCCCACCGGTGAGTCCCAGTCTGAGTTTACTCGGATATTTGAATTCTACCTATTTACTCGTTGGATTGCCATCATATTTAATATTTCTTTTTTTTTGCCCAAAAAAAGCACAAAACCAGCTTAAACTACCAGAACCAGAGCTCTTTTTTTGGATCAATGGCCATTCAGTGTGCTACTGCTGCTCAATCACTTCTGACTACTCTGTCTGTGGCTCTCAGCGCCAAGATCACTGGTTTTCACTGAATACTTGAGAATAAATACAAGATTTTCTGCCTCTGTCCTCTCTCACCTCCTCTCTGCTGGATACAGCAGACAAATGACAGATAATGGGTGACATAGACACCCCTATTCAATGTCAGAATAATGTGGGAGCAGTGGGTTTCCAGCGGTATACCAGCTGTGCATTCAGACAGATCATAAATCTCACTCAGGTGTGATGACGAGTCCTAGGGCACACAGAATACAAAGCCAGAGTGCATTAGCTGCAGCCTGGCAGCAATGCAGTTAGGTTTTGTTTTTTTCTTCTTTTGGGCGCAGGGTTTGTAAGTGTTAACTTGTAGTTCAATTTTTAAGTTCCTGTAAATGTATAATGCTTTGTTCACAGAAGCTGTTCATTTTATGGCATAATATGGAGTCAGATATAGTTTCTAAATCAGTTTGGACCAAATATGTAGCTGAGCAAAAAGCAAAGCCATCAGTGCTTTTTTCATTCTATTGTTGCACACCTGCTGCCACGCTGCTCACACGAAAGCTATGTTGCTACTACCATCATTATTTCAAAAGCCCAATCCCAGAACTCACCTATAACCCACCCAGCAGTGAGGTCAGACCCTCGATGCTAAATGTTCATATTATAGAGTACTTTTACAAATGTTTTTAACTTGAGTCGGTTCACTAAATGCTTCTCTGCAAGGCATTTTTGGATAATTAACATTTTATTTTGGGGTAAGCTGCTCATAGAATGCCTATTTTTCCACTGATGAACCGAAACATTAGAACCACCCTGGCTTAATATGCTGTTGGTCCTTTGCATGCCACTAAAACAGCTCCAACCTACTCTCCAAGACTCCTGATGATGCCCTATGATGATTGCATTGTCCTTCCTGGGACCAGTGTCCATAGATACTCAGAAGATGCTCTCATCCAGTCGTCAGGCCATAATAATTGCCATCTATTATCTATCTAATATATCCCAGACATTAACATGTGCTATAGTTATAAGATAATCAACATTATGTACTTTATCTGTGAGCAGCCATAGTATGTTTTCTCATCTATGTGCAGTACTCTACATATAAGAGGATCTGAAACAACACATAGTGTTTCTCACCTGATCAGGTGTCCACTGCTTATTCTTTCCTCAAGTGAGTTGCAGCCTGGCTGGCAACCACAAATCTGAACTTCCTTTGCAAATAATGTAAAAGGTGCATTAGTAAAACAGGAGACTAATGATCCACAGTAGAAGAGTGCATATCCATCCATTGGTGCTTTCTATTTTTCTAGCAATGAGGAGTTTAGTCGATGACACACACTTTCCTAAATGATCTCTAAATACTTCTTCTATCATGTTGTTGACTTTGTTTCCTCCCTGTGAATTATGACAGATTATTTCCATGTAAGATAATAAAAAATTACAGCTTTTTATATTGTAAATAGAGCATGGACTGGAAACGCTTTGCTTAGGGACACCATTAAAATCGGGACATGTTGCTGTCTGTGCCTTAAATGTTAATCAATTCTTTGTTGCAGTTTGAGAACATAAAACTTTGTGTCCCCTTTCCACCTGGACGACTGCTGGATCTGCTTGTAAAAGTTACTCTAGTGGGGATGGAATTTATTGTCATGCTTTCATTACATCCACAGAATGTATCATTTGCACATTTAAATAGCACCAAGGAACTAGTATAGCAAACAGATTTTAGATTCAGTGAAATCATTTTTGCTCTTTTCATACAGGGCAAGCCCGGGGAGCCAGGGAAACCAGGGAAAGACCCAAGGGTACGCACTGGTTCAGTGACTCCTCCACTTCTATTTTTCCATAACTATCTCATAAGTGACAGTTTGCGGTGACATTAACTTGTGATTTCTACATTGTTTTGCAGCTTATACCAGGACTAAAGGTAAACAAATGTATTTTCTTGTCCAAACAACAAAATCAAAATGCTGAAAAAACTTGATTAGCATCACTCTGGCCTCTCTTGATCACTTTACAGTTATTACAGAGAAACACGCTGAGGCCCAAATAAAACAAGTCACATGGATCAAGTCAAGATGTTTCCACTAGGCCTCTGTGCAGCTGCTCTGGAGATCAAACACCCCATCTACACAACAGAAATGCTAGACATCGCTCTGTTTCCTTTAGAGCAGATCTCCACATGATGCATTAATTGTCATGGGTTATTTCAGTGGAGGAATGTAGATTGTGAGGTCAGAGAAATGAGTCCTGTAAATACCTCTCACTGTGGAAAACAAGCTGAATCTCACAGCAGAAAGTGGTTCATACTGTAAAAGGATTACGCACTATTAGCTGAGCAGTTCTATCAGAAATGCATCCAAGTGGAAAACGTGATTTTGAAGCCCTCATATTAAGCCTCAACCATCTGCTTTTCTAAATTACAGTAAAATAAGGTATTTGCTGCGCTGGCTGGACGTATACTTTATATGTATACTCATCACAGGGTGAAGTGGGTGTGAAGTCCATTCTGTATGTCACTTTACAAAAAGAATATTATCAGTTAAAATCAGAAAGTGGTTAGGACATGTGAAATTCACCTTACAATCTACTGTACACATTGTCGAATGAATAACGGATTACCATTTCAACAGTAATAGTGGATATGGTACTGCATAGATTAATGCTGAAGCACAAGGAAGCAGTATTTCATTGTTGCTCTTTTGCTTTGGCTCAAAAACATACCGTTTTGTAGTGTACCAATCTTTCAGCAGGTGGTTTAGAAAGAAAGTAGTTAGACAACAAAGTCCTACTTGTATGGTACCACAGGAGAACCTGGTTCATGATCCGTTTACTGTTAATCAGCTTTCTGTGAATCAGTGTTCAATTAATATTTGTATTTTCTCTATTCACAGGGTGACCGAGGTGATGTAGGCCCACAAGGTCCTGAAGGCCCAAAGGTATTTCACTTTCTCCCATTTTCATGTTTGACTGAAGCGTTTCATGTTTTAGTCAGAGGTTCAGGAGAAAATATTAGCATTAGACTCTAAAGAATTATACAGAATTCTTATAAATCTGTTCTTACTCCTTAAGCCCTCTGCTCTTTTTTTGGAAATTTCCACTTGAGAAACATTCCCTGATTCAGTCAGTTCCATAGCTGTAAGGGCAACGGGGGACAGGGCAGTGAGAGAGTTCATTGTCCTGACAGCCTGGTGGATGAAGCTGTCCTTCAGCCTGCTGGTCCTGGCCCGAAGGCTCAGCAGTCTCCTCCCTGACGGCAGCAGGCTGAAGAAGCTGTGTGATGGGTGGGTGGGATCACCTGCAATGCGGAGGGCTTTGTGGGTGCATCAACCATCTTCTCAGCTGCTCTCATGATGCGCTGGAGGGTCTTGCGGCAGGATGCGGTGCAGGCGTCGTACCACACAGTGATGCAGCTGGTCAGCATGCTTTAGATGGTGCCTCTGTAGAAGGTGCACATGATGGGGGCTGGGGCTCTTGCTCTTCGCAGTTTGTGGAGGAAGTAATGGTGCTGGTGAGCTTTCCTAGCCAGTGATGCGGTGTTAGTCCAGGAGAGGTCCTCTGTGATGTGCACACCCATGAACTTGGTGCTGCTCACCCTCTCCATTGATGGCCAGAGGAGCATGCTGGGTGTGCGCTCTCCTGAAGTCTTCTCAACGTTTAGACAGAGATGGTTGTGAGTGCACCACAAGACCAGACGGCTCACCTCGCTCCTGTAGTGTGTCTCATCTCCGTTGCTGATGAGACCCACCACAGTCGTGTCATCCGCAAACTTGACGAAGAGGTTGGAGCTATGTGTGTGTGCAGTCATGGGTCAGAAGGGTGAAGAGGAGGGGGCTCAGTACACATCCTTGGGGGGCCCCCGTGTTCAGTGTGATGATGCTGGATGTGTTACTGCCAACCCGTACTGCCTGTGGTTTCCCGGTTAGGAAGTTTTTCAAACCGTTTTGTTGATGTTGATGTTGTCGTAGTGTTGTGTCTGCGTCTGTTATATGGTTGTATGTATTAGTATTGTGAAATTGGCTCATTATGTAATTTGGTTTGAAATAAATATCACTGAACTGAACTGAACTGAACTGAAGTCCAACAGCCAGCTGCACAGTGAGGTGTTTAGCCCTAGCTGGTCCAGTTTGCAGATGAGATGTTGGGTGATGATTGTGTTGAATACTGAACTGAAGTCTATGAACAGCATTCTAACAGTTCACTTCTATCAGTTAAATCATGCTGTCCACCTGGCATGACTCATCAGGCCAGGCCACCTTCTTCCATTGCTCCATGGTGCTGTTTTGATGCTCACAACAGTGAACAGTGTATGGGGCTGCGGCTACACAGCAATTTGTGCAATAGTAACACTTTTGTGGGATCAGACCACATGATTCAGCTTTTGTTCCCATGTGTCAGTGAGCCCATGACCTGTTCATGACATCGTACCTATCTTCAATGATCTTTGCAGGCAAAATGTGGAAAAGAATGAAAATCACATGGATCCTTGTAACTATGCCGAAGTATGCCTTGAGCCAGTCAAATCATGTGGATTTTGTCATCATGGCAGTCACAAGCAGGTTTTTGTCTTTGTTTTGTCGTACAAACAAAACTACTATAGAGCCAACAGACGAACACAGTTTTTTAGCACAGTGTATTTGGTTCTCTTTTCTCAGATGCATCATCTGGCCCTTCACAACAAGCATCACATCTTTTCATTAATATTAAATTGTAAAACCAATGCATTAAATGAAGCTTTGGGAGTTGTTTAGACATGATATCATAAAAATACCAAGGCCCTGACCTCACAAAATGATGCTGCCACATTTATGGTTTTGGCATTTATTCAGTGGAAGGTGTGTTCTGGCTTATTGTTTAATAGTCTCCTTAGGACTGAATCATCAAGGATGAACACAGCATGCACACTCACTCACATAAATGTATAGTACACACACATTCACACAAAGTTGTGTCCATCACTTTAGAGAACATTATATTGTCTTACATTGATTTCCTAGACACTTACCTTGACCATAACTACTACATCTCTAACTGCAGCTCTTACCCAAATCTTAAATTAAACCCAGACACTCCCTGATATTAAACCAAGTCTAAAATGGAATGATTTACTATAAAGGAATTTGTTTTGTGTTTAAAATACCGGTCCCCACAACGTGACTGTGTAAACAGATTTATGTCTGCACAACATTAGTAATACAAGTACACACACACACACACAAACACGCTCACACACAAACATGCATACACACTGCATGGCTGGCAGCTTAAAAGTTCTAACCTTGTCTTTGAAGCTGTGTGCGGGACCATGTGAGCTATGCTCACTTACACTCACCTCATACTTGTCCTTCTCGACTTTTGCCATTGCTTAACAGACTTTCTCTAGAGGACACATGCACACAAACACACACATATGTTTTGCAACTAACCGAAGCCATTATAAGGCATTACTAGAGGTTTTTTTTTCTTTTCGGGGCAGTATATATGGTATTTACAGAGATGCCAAAAATGTGAAAAGAGTGGGGAAAACAAAAATACAAAGTAGGCAAAATTAAAATAGTATAAAAATAAAGATAGGGTTATGGATAAGGATATGTTAAAAAAGCAAACAAGTCTGTGTGTGATGGGTCAGAGAGAGGGCTTTCTCAGGTAGGAACTCAGATTTTGCTAAGAACAGAAAGGACATTACTTAAATAATATAAAGAGGCTTTAGTGTACATGGTATTGAGCTGACATTAAGCTACTTAAAAACTCTGTTGATCACTGTGTCTGTCTGCTGTTGGGTGCTGACGACCAGTGCTTTTAGTACACAGTGCATAGGAGTGCAGTGGTTTTCACAGAAAACAAGTGTCAGCAGTGAAAACCAAAACCATGAGCTAAAAGAGGCTAAAAGGCTTTATATAACTACTATATCCCATGTGACCTCAGCATTTCCTATGTTCACATAGACACGAAACCTAGGAGAAAAAGGCAAATGTTATTTTTTACTGTGAGTGTGATCTGTGGTCTCTACACTGTCTACTCAGAATGATGAAAATGTTTGGTTAGGGTGAAAACAGAGTTTAAACACAAGCTGTGTGAATGTAACATGATGTGGTAAAACCACAGTGGTTCCTCTGTGGTTCTGTCATCAAGAGTGACTGTTGTGTTACTCAGTTAGTTTATTCATTGTTTTTAAATAGATTTTAAAAATTAGCGGTACTTTAAAGGCGCAGCATGATTTTAGTATGATAGCACTTTCAAACCTGATGTTTTCTAAAATGAACTGCAAGCTGTGTTTAGTGTCACGTAATTCATTAAAAGGTCACAGTGAAAATGTCGTGTCCTTTTGAAGTTTTTACTGCTGCCTTCCTGAGACTGGGACCGCTAGAACAACCTTGTTACTGTGAGCTTCTGTGCAGATTATTGCCATTTAAAATTCAACTGTTCCATCCCTCTTTGCTTTTTCATGAAATCAGTCCAAAATCCTGTTTCTGTTTTGTGCCACGAGGTTTATGAGCACCAAGGTCGCTAAGGGGACAGTGAAGAGGCCTTTGCAGGAGCTATCTGGCTTTTTGGACACGTTGCAATTTACAGTGCTTATTGAAGACCTTGTGCTCCATCTAGTGGACTTCAATGATTGTTGTCAGTAATTTAACAAACAGTAACAATATTTATCTGTGCTTTGCTTCACAGGGAAATAAAGGAGACCAAGGAATTAAGGTGAGTTTTTTTTTTTCCCTTTAATTTTTGTCACAAAATGTTGAAAGCAGCCGCAAATAAAAGATGATGCCAATTTCTGATGTTACAGGGACATATGCAAGACATTCCAACACCTTCCTTTGTACCCTGACCCAAGTATAGACTATATTGATCAGATTGATTTATTGATTTGACTTTTTCTTTTGACACAATAATCTTTACTCAACAGTCAACTACTAGATTTTTGTTGTAATTAGCAGATGGAGCTTGTTTAGTTGCTACAGAGATGCCCTTATGCCTCATTAGTTTTGTGAAGTTATTTTATTTTGTTGGAAGCCTTAAAATATTTAAATGTATCTAATCTATAGTTAACACATGTCATACATGCATACAAAGAGCCACGTATCAGTAAGTATGTCAATTATTTGGCACAAATAGAAGATCTTAGTGTCTCATTGTTTACAGTTTGCTCAGTTATAATTTAAGTGCCAACTAAATTATGACCTAGGTTTGGGAGTTTGCTTTATAATTTCATAGAAAGACACATTTCATTAAGCACTAACCCAAACCATGTTACAGCTGCGATAAACTCTGGGTCTCCATTTTTAACAAAAGTTAACAGTGAGGGGACTTACTTGCTCTGTCTGCATGAGACCACTACTGTGTAATTCTTTTCCAAGGCAACCACTAGCCACTTTTGTCCAGGGACCAACATGATAGAGGGCCCCTGATGTCATCTCTGAAGATTTAGATATCCTCCTGTTAGGTCTCTGTCAAGAAAGAGCACTCCCTTTTTCCCCAGAGTTTTTTGCTCCTCTTTTGATTTTTCCCTGGTTGAAAGGGTGTGTCTGCTTTTACTGCCCTGCTGCTTCTCTGAACTGATGTTTCCATCCACACTGTAGGGAGATGAAGGAAAGAGGGGTGTCCCAGGAGAGAGTGGAGAGAAGGTAGAGTGAAAGCTAAGCGCAGAGTTGTGCGTGTGGCATGTTGAGGTTTATTTATGCATGGCAAGATCCCAGATGTCGCTGCTGGAGTCTGGATGATTGAAACTTGGTTTAAATTTATCTCTTAGTGGAACGGCACTTTAAATGGTTCTAGTGAGGAGCTGCTGTCGGTCTTTGAACACAGAAATAATCTGGAACCATGCATAAATTTAAGTCCACTGCAAGGACATGAAGTAACACTGTAATGGTCTGGTAATATAATCAATATTAGATCATGTCTTTGGGGTTTTTCTAGGAATAATGAACACTGAGCACCTGTTTGTAAGATCTGTTGTTTTGAACTATGGATGTGCTTCAAGAGTCTGTTTCTGGCCTTATTTATATTCTAAATGCTACCACTGGGCCCTCTCATTTTTTTAATTAATGAACTTTGTACTTTGCTCAGCTACCACCAGTTCATACCCTATTAAAAACACTACATATCACATTCTACAATAATCAGTCCTGAAAAAACTTCGGTTTAACATTCAGGGGAAATAGCTTCCAATGGCCAGTCAATGAACACAGACAACTGATGTGCTGAATCATTTTTAAATGTTTGCAGTGATTCAGAAGTATTGAACCAGGCTTAGATTATTGTCCAAACCCTGTCTGTCAATATCTCTGCCACGATAAGTCCACAGTGTCCTTGCCTCTAAATCAATTAGCAAACCTATGTCTCTAATTTCCATACTCCTTCTCTTATGGATTCCAGCACTTTAGGAGTCCCAGCAGCCCTGGACTTAAAGCTTCCCTTTGGCAGTAGCATGGCAGTAGAAGTTGCAGCCATATGTATGCATGTTTTCTCCATTAAGTATTTCAGACTGATGAGGGAAAGAGGAAGAAAAAGTCAAAGCAGGAAAACTTGCATATCCCTGGGTATCCACAGGAAACAGCAATCTTAAAAGACTTTTAATAATAAAAAAGAAAGTGATTTTGCAGGCTAATGCTTCAATGTTAAAGGATGGTCGCCTAAGGAGTTGAGGCTTTAACTCCGGGGAAATCTGTTCTATATATAATCACAGAGAGCTGACTGCTAGTGCCTTGTGCCAGAGTGAAATACTGCAAAGCAGGCCAGGTAGAGGTTTTGTGGTATACCCAATAACCATTAATATCTTCATGGTGCTGACCACAAATGATGGCTTCTCTAGACTTCACCTCTTCACTTCCAAAGCTCCCAGCAGGCAAAAGGCACATGTTCAGCCATTAAGGAAACAGACACAACTACCACCTCAAAATGCCATTCCATCTGTCACTGTGCTTAAATACTCCATTACTTTAGGCTCATCTAAGAGCTGTCTTACATCAGCAAAGTCAGAAAAAACAAAGGCTAGAAGGGAGATCACAAGCTAGCATAAGGTGTAAACACATGTAGCAGATCATGGGGCAGGTTTATCAATGAAGGCTAAGTGTCAGGAATGGAATACAGGCAGGCAAGTACAGGTACAGAAACAAGTGGCTAGAACAAACAACACTGGCAATGAAAGGAGGAGAAGATTAGAGGATTGAGATCAAGTGTGCATGGATATGAGCTAATGTTGGAAACCAGAAACACACAGAGGACAATTGCTGGACATGCAGTTGGTTGCCAGAACCAACTTAAGCAGTCTTATCTAGTAGCTTTGTGGTTGAACTAGACCGCCCATTGTACCTGACACAGCTCTACATCGTTGCCTGTTATTGTAATAATGAACAGTATTCTGATTGACAATTAAAATTGTTCCTACATTTTACTATCATTATTTTCAGTGACATACAGTGCCTCACTTCTATATTACCTATAATATTTACAGAAACCATGCAGGGATTAGATATGTTTTAATGTCTTTCCCCTAGAGCAGGGGTGCCCAATCCTGGTCCTCAAGGACCACTATCCTGCATGTTTTAGATGTCTCCCTCTTCCAACACACCTGATTCAAATGATCAGCTCATCATCAAGCTCTGCAGAAGCCTGATAACGATCCTGATCATATGAATCAGGTGTGTTGGAAGAGGGAGACATCTAAAACATGCAGGATAGTGGCCCTTGAGGACCAGGATTGCCCACCCCTGCCCTAGAGTGTTACAAAATGATGAGGTCCAGCAATGCTTTCATCTGTCCACTAGTTGGACTCACCAGATGCAGGATGTGGGCATCAGCCGCTGCTCATTTCAGTTGGCTATGTCCTTCCTTTCACTGTCTGTGTGTTACCGTTTTCTTCACAATGGGAAGCAACAACTTCAGAGCAGCAACCTACCACTCTGAAGATATAAAGTTTTGCTGAGGGTTTCGGATCATGCTGTAAGGCGGCCCTGCTGTTTTTTTGTTGTTGTTTTTTGAAGTGGATTATCCATTTTAATTACAGTGCTGGTTGCCCTGCATGCAACTGTTCCACCACAACAATTCCAGCTGTCACTAATTTGAGGGAAGACCGAAGTCACATTCTTCATTTAGCCCCGCCCATGTAGATGGTGATTGGTTAAAAGACAGAACTTTTTTTCTCCAACAGCAGAACGATAGCGAGATATAGCCAAACTATTATATTCTCCGGAGTGGACTGGCAAAGTGGGACTATCTGTCCACATACTCATGTATGCTGGCAAACACTCGTCGTTTTAGGTGAGACAAATGTAAAAAATACTGCCTTGATAACACCAGACCAGGCTAAAGTACTCTACTGATGCGCAAATAGAACAAAAGACTGGAAAAGGATACAGTTCTAACAGTGTCATAGAATAAATACCTGTTGTATCTGTTAAACAGTGAACTGATGCTGCAAGAAAAGTAGATTATTAGACCAGCTGTTGGAATTTGTTATGGATGGATTAGTAGTAGAAGAAATATCATCATTAGCTGTACCAGTAGGAGTATGCTGTAATTATATTTCTACAGATATGCATGTACTGCTCACCGAACAAACTGATTGTTAATCAAATTTCTTGAGCGTAGACATTCTTATGAATTTCTCTGAATGGCATGTTTCGCCCTCTTGCAATATTGCCATTTTAGCATTGGTACCAGCAGCTGTTGAAGTAGGAGTAGCAGAGACAGACTGGTACCTAAAAGCAGCCCTGGGGTTTACCCTGGGCTGCAGTCCAACACAACCAACATGTGAATGCAGTTCGGCATTTTTTAGGATTGTGTCACAAATACTAATGTAAATTTGTCACTGTGTTTTATTTGGAATATAGTGTTACTTTCTCCTAGTTGAACAACAGAACTCACTCAGACAGCCCGTTATAGCTTGCACATAGTCTGCAGTGCAGGTTCAATACAGTCTCATCCTGAATAAAGGCATTTGAACAGACAAATCCACACCAGGACAATATTAACTGTTCAGTTCAATTAATAAATGCGTAAATCTTAACACAAAGCCAAAACTAGAAGTTTAACTTCTCTTGCTTATTACTTGCCCTCTACTACTCAACATTATCAGCAAAATGTATTTCTCCTGGTCAACTTTCCTACAGTATATACTCTAGTTTCTATAAAATAGATCTGAAATTGTGATTTAAGACATTACAGATGTATCGCACTCTTCGACTATAAGGGATGCTTGTTATTACTCAAACAGACTGATGCTGATTTGATTTCAGTCTGCAGTGCCCATCTTAGCTCAGTAGGCCCAATGGGTAAATGGGACTTTGACAAAATATCCAGATAATCAGTATGCCTCAGAGCAGTAGCAGAAGCTGTAGTAATAATATCAATTTGCTGCAGTTTGCAGCGGTAATATTAGAAGTATTGTTAGCAATAACAACATTCCAGTACCAGTTTGACTGACTATCCTAGGGATTTACCATATGTTTATGTTGGGGATAGTGTTGAAGTACAGAGAGGGACAGATGGTGCACACCCACCCTTACTGCCTCCTCTTTCTCCGACCACTTGAAATAAGGCTGAAGTAAGAATGCATGCAGGCTGATCTAAAGAGAAAGACAGATGAATAGTAGTTTGGTCATACTTTTTTGTTTCTGTTGAAGCTCATTCTGTATGCACTTTGACTGCCTGCTGTTCTATAGCTATCCCTGGAAATTGTAGCTCTAATTCACGTGTGGGTTGACAATAATTGTTTATTGATATGCTTGTTGATATATGATGGTTTACTTTATATGTGAATGTGATGAGTACTGACAACAGAAACCATCATTTTCTGCATAGTAATCATAGTTTAGCAGGTCAAAGCCATATGATAATGTGAATAATCCATTACGGTTGATGTTCTCTGATGCATTTGCACCCAGGAAGTAGCCAACACCATTACACAGACAAAAGGTCTCAGCTTCTTCACCACTGGTGACATGTATTTAAAGGCTAGTCAACAGAACTTAACTGCAGCATAGACACATATTTACTATTGTGTGTTCCTAGTAAATGTAAATGTGCTAATTGAATGAGTTTTTAAAAATAATTCCTGCCTCATTCTGTTTTGGATGATGCTAGTTCACAGTCCTCTGAGACAACACTGGAAAATTGTAATAAACCATCCTCAGACACAGAGTTGACAACATACCTATCCCATTAGGGCAAACAGGATTGTAGAGACTCCCTGTACAAGCCAGCTATGTCTGTGCTTGTGTATTCACAGCATCATCTTTACACAATCTGCTTACTAAGAACACAGATGGCCTAAATGGCTTAAGTATGTTTTTCTTTCTGTTATTAAGAAGCAATCGTTGGGTTGTGGTGGACACATGACAGAAGTTAACCAGCCACTGTTTTTCATTTCATCTTATACTTTTACATGATAATGAATGGTCAGTCCAAACAGTCAGACATAAATACTACTTTGTGTCCTGCTGCAGTGATTTTGTGTCTCAGTTGCTTTGTGTCTTTTTGTTGTTGTTTTGCATTTCTTTGTGGTCATAGTGCATCTGATGGTTATTTGCTGTATCTTTGCAGTCTTCTTGTACCTTTTTGGGCTGTTTTGTGTCTCTTTGTAGTCACTATGCATCTCTTTGTGGTGGTTTTAGCAGTTACTTGGGGTGTAACTTATGCCCAGAGCCCCCTGAACTCTTGGGCCCTTGGCCAGACGTGTCTGTTTAGTAAACCATTCATGTCAGTGCATGAATTATCTGGTTTCTAATGTGTTTGTATGGATTTTTAATATCTTGAAAAAAAAAATGAATATAGACTGTTTTTCTTTTCTATCTATCTATATTTTATCTATATTTGTACTTTTTTACTATGACGGTCATTTTAGGGAGAGCCAGGTTTCCCGGGGGCTCCAGGGATAAAGGTAATGTCATTTTTGAGCAGTATGTTTGGCAGTTGTTATATACCCAGTCAGATCTGTAGGTCATAACTGTCTTTCTTCCACTGCAAAGGGCCACGCTGGCATCAATGGTATCCCTGGCATCCCTGGCAAGAGGGGTTATAGGGTAGGCCTGGAATTGAATGAACCTGCTGTCTGGTTGTGCCTCTGTCAGTGATTGTTATTCCTCTCGTAACTGGGTGTCTATAAAGTCTGATATCAATCAGATTTTTGTTTTGTGTTTGTTACTTCTCAAAGTACCAATTAAGTCACAAGTGTTTTGTGTTACCCTGCTGCCCTGTTAGTTATGCTTGACTTCTTGTTTGCTGAAGTGTATTCTTTATAATGGATTTTATAATCAGCCTTAATCACTGGTTCAAAATTGAACTAGCTAATTCTTATTATCACAAAACCTTTTTATACCATACAGTATGTGATTTCTAACAACACTCATACATGCATTCTTTGATTCATTCTGAATTGATTTATACTGAATCAAAAAAAGAATGGATTGCCGGAGGCCATTCTTGGATGTGCTGTGATCTGAACTGGTGTGGAACAAATGATTTTAACTTCTTGCTGACTAACTTTTTTTCAGGAGATGCTCACAGTCTCCATTAGTGGAAAGAATCTGCTCAGTTGTCAGGGAGATCAAATAAGATTCCATCTTTATTCACAGAGCAGGCACCTGAGGCAGGTGGATATTGAAGTGGATGTTGAGAGTCTCACCTTGACTATAGGAAAGACACAATAATCACCAATGGGTCCCCGTCACGCTACGTGACTGGACTGTCAGAACAGCTGGCCAGAATCTCCAAGTCATGAGAAGTCAACCTTTATTCAACACCACTAGTGTACAACATTGCCACAGCATCACATGTGACAGCTGTGGGGAACACTGCCACAGTGAAACAGCAAGGAGCCTGCTGACAAGAGACTGATTGGACACTGATAGCAGACATGATCATCTGCAACCACTGAACTAAAGCTCCACACATAGGGTGCATCATGACAGCATAGCTATCTCTATGACGACTGAGCAAACATTTTTTCACTGGTGAAGCGCATGTGATGCAGACAGAAGTTCTAGAAAAGTAACTAGCAAGTAAAGAAGGAGTCAGGATTTGTTGGATCACATTGCTATTTCCATGGTCACAAAGCTTTTTTCAGTGACCATCTCACCTAATCAAATTCTGTCATCTGTTTGATGTTCATTCCTTGTTAACGCTTTAAATAACAATGTGCCTTCTGTGTGAATCATTGTTGCTTCAGTCAGTTGTGTGACCTACCTCATGATATGTGAAGGTTGTTACTGATTTATTATGAGCCTTGATATTGACTATCCTCGCGCTGAATAGCTTTTATTTGTTAACATCTGCAAAGTCAAAGATGAAATCAAAAGTAGTTTTCTTTGCATATTTCATGCATTCATTGGATAATTCATTCATTTCTCTCAGTAAATATTTAAAAGTAGTGCATTTACTGGAGCACTTGACTTTTAAACTTCTATTTTTATATAATTATTTGTCAGTCATTACAGTAAATATAAGGAATACCAAGTCACTGGCAACTGTGAAAAACATGAGTGCCCAGTACATTATTATATAAAAGTACTACATTGGTCATCAAAAATCTACATTTTTTAGTCAAAACCTATTTGATACTGTCTGGTTAATACTAATTTGTATACGATCAGTTAAGACGTCTTTCTCTATGTGTGGCAGGGGGAGAAGGGAGAGCGGAGCAGTACAGCCCAGGGAATTAAAGGAGAGCCAGGTTCACCAGGACTGCCAGGCCTAATAGGACCCAAGGTGAAGGGAAATAGTTTTGTTGGTCAACAGATGCCTCCTCAAACAGCAATTACTCCTAAAATACTAAGTAAAACTTCTGCATAAGCCAGTGCTCAGTGAAGTTACTGTTTAACATTATTTTTACAGGGTGGCAAAGGTGACCAGGGCGAAAAGGTAAGATAAAACTGGATTATTAAAGGATTTAAAATTAGCATTTAATTAAAAGACAACTTTCCAAATACAAACATAAATTGAGAAGATTTTTCGACAATTTTCACTGACTTTGATTTGACCTCTAGGGGGAAGCAGGCCCTGAAGGCCCAGCTGGACCAAGAGTGAGTCTTCTCCAGCAGTTTTATGACACCATGCTGCAAATATTGACATATAGTGCAAATGAAGTCATTTTGCCAATACATTTTACAAATGGTCTCTTTTGCCTTATAGGGTCCTCCAGGCCCAACTGGGGAGCCAGGAAAGGCTGAAATTCAGAACAATGAAAATGTATGTCACTCTTAATTAGTTGAACATTTCTTAGATGGAGAAAAAGAAAAAAGAAAATGAAGTGGTATTAACAAAAAATATTCCTTCACAGGATATCCGCAACATACCCCTGATGGTAAGTACGTTCAAAAGTTTATGACAACAGCTGCAAACACACTACTTCTATTACATCCAACTAACAACATGATCTCTTGTCCTACCAGGGTCCCCCTGGTTTACCTGGACCTCCAGGGACCCCTGGACTCCCTGGTACCAAGGTAGGAGAAATCTTAGACTGAAAATTGACAAGTGGTGCTCTTACACTATTTTATTACACACCAGAATTCACATGTGAGCTATAATAAGGGGAACTATAATACATATATAGTTTTCCATAGCCACATTAACTGGTCAGAAGGCCCGGATGCAAATATTTGCTTTTGAGCCCCTGTTCCCCATGCTGGATTGCTTGTACCCCAGGTTTTTATTCCATTTTTTTGTGGAAGGATTATGTTGTAATGTAGAGCCCATCATAGTTCTAATTGTACTTCAGTGGTGCAGCTTCTCTATGGCCATATTCAAACAAACTTCAACTCTATAAAAAAGCCTTGGATCTTGGACCTGAACCTGGATCAACAACAATACTATGCAGCATCATCTAGCAAGGCATTGTATTGGTCAAACAATATATGCAAGTGTGTGTTCCATGTGGATTACTGTGTAATGTAAATGCTGTATTTCTATTGTTTATTTTGCAATAGTTGCACCAGAAGATAAAAGTCTTGTCTGTGGGTATTGTAAAACACTGTGTTAATTACTTGGTAATCCAACCTCGGTGTGTTCTCAGGGTGAAGTTGGTCTACCAGGTCCACCAGGACTGGATGGAGAGAAGGTAATACTTTGTTACCAGTACTACATATTAATAACCAGGCAGATTAGCGTATAATTGTGAAAGGCTACTAAGGGCAAGAGTAAGGATTGAAGTTCAAAGTTTGATGTAAATATATGTTTTTCTTAAAATAAGTTCCTGTTACTCATGTTTAACTAATTGAGGCAGCTTGGATGTCATGTGCTCGCAGGGACCCAGAGGGAAGCCTGGAGAGCCCGGTCCTGCAGGCCCAGCTGGTCCCGAAGGTCCCCGAGGAGAGGGTGGTGTCATGGGCTTCCCAGGACCCAAGGGAGACAAGGGAGACATGGGTCCATCTGGATCACCTGTGAGTGATTGTGTTAGCCACACACCACACCACATCACACCACCCCCTGGGGTTCCTCGACCAAAGCCTGAGTCCTACATCTGTTATTATTCAGAGGGAAGGCCTTGGTTTTCCCAGCTGCCCTCTTATTATCTAATTAGAGACTCACCAGCTTGGAAGAGACCCCAGGAATGACACTAAGTTCAACTTTTAATTCACTGTGGCATGGATCCCAAATGTGCCCCCATATAAAGAGCTCTGCTATTTGTAGCAATGAAAGCCTTCAGTAAATGCTGCTAGTTTAGTATATTTGTGTGAATGTTCAACAGTTAGCTCTGACCTGTTAAAAAAAGACATTTGCTCTTGATTATGCTTTTTTTTTTGGTTTGCATTCTTTTCCGTAAAGCAAAGAAAATGCATATTGAAAAAAAAACATAAAACGCAGTTGAAAATTAGCAAATTCCCTTTGTTTTAGTTGCACTATGATATAAACTGATTGGTTTTGAATCATGAGTTAGATGCTCAGTTTTCTATTCGAAGACATATCTTTAAGACCCAATCACATAAAATCCCATCATGTGCTTGAATTGGGCAGTTCCATTTCTCAAAGTATCATTTGCAGTCATTTTTACATGTTAGTTAATGGATCCCTCCTTTTGTGGGAACATACAAGTGCACGTG
>OMNN01044523.1:0-10763 GCA_900302755.1 Chromis chromis
TGTGTGTGCGTTGGGTGGGGGTGGGTAGGTTTAGGACTGTTTGTGTGTGTGTGTGTGTGTGTGTGTGTGTGCTCAAGTTTATTTGCTTGCGTGTGTGTGTTCTCCATCTCGCCGTCAGGCAGGATTCCTGCAATGCAACTCCTGCTTTTCTCCCTGTGAACAGCAGCAGACCTAATGACCCCACTGTAATTGCACAGTGTCAATATTGTTGCATTTAGATTCCCATAGCTCTCATATAATATGCACAAAGAGGGATGGCTCATCAGAACTCAATACGCCTAAGCTTAGCAAGTTGGCCGGGGGAGCATAAACACTGATATCATGTTGCGGGGCTGTCACTGTGTTTTTTTTATTCTGCAACTTTTTTTGAAATCCTCGCTTTTCCCGTGTTGTCAAATTAAACGTCTCTCTTGGAACGTTCCTTTTGAAGTTGCTGCTCTAGTGTTTGTCCAATATTTCTGTGATGTGTGCAGCAGCCACTAATTTTAGCACTAAAAGCAGAGATGTGGAATGTGGGCCGCTTGTTATGGAATGACAGATGCATAAGTTTTCTTTCCTCCACTTACAGTTCAGAGGTTTATTCATGTTCAGTCTTGTAATATGAACAATTGTGTAGATAATTCCAATAATGAGCCACAGGATCGTAACAGAGCAGCAGATCTGTTTGTCGCCCCTGTTTAGTTGGGTCTATGTGCAAAAACAAATTAGGTAGGTAACGAGACAAATCAAGGTTTGGGGCAATAATAAAGTGCCACAATAATGCACACAGCTATGGTTATAGAACAGTCATGGTTGAATGTAACATTGACTTTTGGTCATTGAAGTGAGAAATGAACAGTGTTCTTTTTTTGTAGCAGTCAGAGCTGTAGAGTTGAGGGAGAACCCTTACATGGCTCTCTGTAGCAGTGTTTCTAGGTAATTGTAAAGCAAATTTGACTATTAAAATGTTGAAAAAAAAAGGAAATGTGAATTAGACAAATAAACTAGGCCTGGAAGGGTCAGAGAGGGTGGCAGTATAGACTATGGAACTCATGGCCAACAGCTTAAAATTCTCAAAGATAAAGAAACAAACAAAACTTTGTCCGTCAAGAGAAGACACATGGAGAGAAGTCTTTACTCAACAAGACAAAGACAATGAAAGAAGTGGAAAAAGGTGGTCAACCATTTTAATTAAATGAAAAAGTGTTTCCATCTTCACTGAAGCACATTAACTCCTTCTCTGAAAAAGTCAAAAACCACATCAAGTGAGCAAACAAACTTTTCATGATCTAATGCAAATCTTCTGTGCAAAAAAATACATTGTAGGAACACAACTTGCTTCACAATCATCATGCACCACTGACCATATGACTTAATTACATATTCTATGCATAATGTTTCAAAAATTATCTTTTATGCTAACTAGCTAGCGTGCAACAACTACCTTTTTCAACTGCCTCACACTGTGGCTGTATTCATCATCAAAATCTGTCTTTTTAAAATTTAAATGTGAACATGAAAGAAACCCAGTAATGATTTATACCAAAATATCAAGACAGAATAAAAAGCAATCCATGAGAAAGCCACCATGAACTAGACTACAATGTGCGTGAACTAACACCATATAAAAGTGGATAGATTTGTAGATGATATGACCACCCAAAGAGCTGGTTAACTGAACTGAGGTACAGCTTTCAGTATACTCACTGTGGGTTTGGTTGACCAGTCCATCCACCCCGACCTCCTCCCTGCACCAACTTTGTGCCTCTATAACAACAGCCAGTAGTGGTTGTAATGTATGGGGTCAATTTTTTTGTGGAAACGCATTAAAAAAAAAATGTAGGTAGCAAATATTATACAAGGGTTCTTTATTTTAAATTACAGATTACAGATGAGTAAAATGAATTAAACCACAAATATTTAAAACAATGATCGCACACCCAGCCAAAGGGACACTACTCTGTTTTTACCCTTAAAAATCAGAAAAAAATGACCTTTATTTACTATAAAATGTGTTTTCTGAACACATTTTGAAGGAAATGTAATGTGGATGTGGAATTATTACCTTTGGAAGTCACAAGACTGTGGTCACCTGATGAACCACAGTTTGCTTAATGTGTCCCTTGTGTGGTTAATCTTTGGCTACTTCTCAGGTGAAGCCATGGTTAAAGTAAGATTGTGGTTTAGCTGAGGCCAAAAAAAGACTATTGACTTGTCCAATATTTAACTAGGACAACATTTAAGCATTCCCTACTTTTAACAAAGTGGTCTGAGCACCTTAATATCACCTTAAAAATATGAATCACAGATATGGTTGTTCAAAACTAAATAAATGTGCTGTCAGTGAATGTTTGTCCCCTCCTGGGAAGTGGTTTAAAGAAACTGCTTGCTCTCTGAGACCATTAAAGACTTGAGTTCTTCATCTATCAAATTCTGTGTCTGTGATTAAGTTTCTGTTCGGTCTCTCAGTGCGCTAACCTCGAGGTGCTGATCTTCTAATGGACTGTCTACTTTGGGTTTGCCTGGTCATGGTTTGTATGCAGTAGTTCCAGTCACCACAGAGGGTTTCAGAGATCTTTGGCCATGATGCGATGCTGAGAAAGCCTCTCTTTGCTCAGAATAACAATGTGAGTTCTGACACTTGTACTCAGTTCTGATGCCATGTTTCTCACTATCACACTGCTGCTTCGTCAGCTTTGTAATGTTCTGCTGGAAATGTTTCTAAATCCTCAAAAACCTTTTACCAGTCTTGCATGAAAATAGGACAGACTTTCAATGTGTATGATAAAACTATATGTGATAAAAAAAAATCGACTGTATACAACCATGATCGCTTTAATCTTGAACTTTATCTCTCTTAATATAAGAGCAGTCCTAAATCACTGTAGGACCCCTTTAAGCACTTCTCCTCAAGTCTTCATGTGTAAAGACTCAATAACAGCAGCAGGCTCAGATTACGGCCTTCTTTCCCAGGGGCTAATAAAACAACACATAAAGTTCTTTGTGTGTGTAATCGAAAATAAGACTTGGTTATTTACAAGGACAGCAATAAAGCCAGAGCATCAGCCCAGCGCCTGACATTGAACATTGAGTTACCACCCAATACATTGACTGATAATAGGCAGACAATCAATAGAGACACTCGAACTTTATTAACATCTCCAGTTGGACTGAGTTGGATCGATGGGGGCTCTGACACGCTGACGTCCTAACAGAGCCATGTTACTAATGGCCGCAATCAAAGTAAAAAAGAAACCGTAAGCTCTGTACTTAAATTAATCCAGATCTACTCTCAGTACAAAGACTGGGGATTTCTTCTTCACTTTGGCTTTTGTTGCATTTACACACGCTCAGCCAACTGTACTGCTGATTTAAATCTCTCTAGTAACGTAATTATATCTGTGGTCCTTCTTGATTTGAGGGTCATGAGAAACATTATAATGCTTTTCTGCCCAAAAGGAAGAAAATTGAAGGATTAAACATTAAAAGTCTGTAATCTGTAACTGGCAGCGCGGTCGTATTCTTGCAGAGGCTGCTGTGAGAAACAGTTTCTGAAGTGAAGGGATGTGAAGAAGCAGTGCACGCTAGGATTTATGAGAGATTAAGGCAAACTTTCCCTTTAAGATTAAATATGTGTAATCTTTCAACCAAACAACACTGAGAGATTAGGAAGACTTCTACGACTAAAAAAAAAATCCCTTCTCAAGATGACATGTGATGCTAAGATTATACCTTGAAAGAGTAGTTTAATCATGTACAGTGTACTCAGGGAGACACGTTTGGTCTGTCCAGATTCAGTGTGCAGCGCTCGCCCATTCAAAGGGCTTTTTTCACTGTGTAATATCTAAGAGTGGGTAAATGTGTCGCTTCCATCTTAAAAATGTAGAACTGAACTAAGAACTGAACAGCAATCTTTCCGCAGGTGATGTGTTTTTTGGCTTGTTCACCTGAATTGTTTTAGGTTCTTTTAACTCTCTGAACCCCAAAACCTTCCAGCAGGTTTGAAAGGCACACAATGTTTTTTTTTAAAAATCACCAAAATTGCACTCTTTATCAGAGCCACAAACTGTCAGAAAACAGAAAGAACCATCAGATGTTCAACTTTCTAAAGGTCCCTTGAACTACTCATCTGTGATTTGTCATTTCAATCAGGGAAATGTAACCAAAACTAATCTTAAAACCAGAGCCGGCCCTACCCAATGTGGCACCCTAGGCTAGATTTTATATAGCGCCCCCCTCCATCGGCGATTTATTACGCTTCCCGATTTTTTAGTGCCCCCTGGAGGTCACGGCGCCCTTAACATTTGCCTATATTGCCTAATGGGCCAGCCGGCTCTGCTTAAAACTGTGATGTTTGTTTAAAATCACTTTATTCTATATGTCTCAATTAAAAATCCCCCAAAATAGAACACATGTACGAATCAGATTCTGTTTTAAAAAAACTAAACAAGAACCCATTCCTTAGCACAACATTGTAGTCATGACTGACTCAGCTGCAACCATGGTCATAATACCAAAAATCAGCTGTGACACAGAGCAGGTAGGAGGCAAGCTAGGAAACGAATTAAAAATGCAAGTAGTAAATATCTACTGTATGTTGAGTCACCATTTCTGTTCCAGTACCAGGAACACCCGTGGGCATGTTGTATATGTTGATTCCAGTTTTTTTTAAATAAATAGAGTAGAATCAGACTTCTAGGCATTGTACCGTAACATTAAAAAAATCCTACCATAGAAATGTATCAGGTAAAAACTGTGGAAGTTCCATAAAAACGGAATGAAAAACCTAACTGTAGTATCTGCAGAACAGCTAGTTACATCTAGCTAAAGCTATTTTATGCATTTTTTATTTTTAATGGAATTTAAAACTCACTTTTAAAGGTCCAGGGTTTTGGATTTAGTGCCAACTAACAGTGAGGTTGCAGATACAGTGAATGTGAAAAAAAGAAATGGAAGGCCGTCTGCAGAACCAGTGTTTGATTTGTCCATTCTGGGCTACTGTAGAAACATGGCGGTGCAACATGGAGGAGGATCTGCTCCCTCTGCAGATAGAAATGACTCATTGTATGGTCACGAAAACGTAAAGTAATTAGAACAAAATTTGAATTATTGTAATCCATTTGTACCAATAAATCCCCCCAAATCCTAAAAACTGGTCTGTTCCACTAATGTATGTAAACCTTTTCAATGAGGTAGACTTGGTAGAGCAGTCGTAAGCAATAAGTTCACTGGAACTCCTTGGGTGTGTTCCACTACCCATATTTCCATACTGCATAGTGTGCCAGATAGATATTTAGCACATCCCAATATATGGTATGACAAATGCCATATGACAAAAATACCAGGATGTCTGATTACATCTGGTCGCATTTTCCAGTATGGAAGCCAGCATAGTTCTCTGGCCGTTCTGAACTACAGTCGTCTGCACAGCCGAACATACGTCACATATGTTACAGTGTCTCATTCATGTAAGAAGCCTGAGAAACCGGATATATGAGCAAGAGGTCAAAGCTTACAGCACAATATTATGACAAAGTAATATGTTCCAGTTGTATGATACTGCATACAACAATAAGTGCTTTCTAAAGGCAGCCCATAGTGACAGTATGTTTTTAAAGCATTGAACCTTGGAGGTGAACAACTATATTTAACAGTTCAGGTGTGCGAAGCCTTCAACATGCCTAAACAAACAGAGGAAGATTAAAGAAAATGGAATTTCATGTTGTTTTTAACCCTTTAAGACCTGAGCCTCAAAATGTCCGCCTGGTCTTTGTTTCTTATTTTGATTACAAAAAGGTCAGAAACTGTCCTGTGAGTGCTTGTGCCCATTTTTTTCAGAAGAAACTTGAAATATCTGGGCGGTTATTTACAATCTACTGCCTGTTATCAGAGTAATGATGGTTTAAAATGAAGAAAAACACAAAAACGGAATTTGATTTTAGTGTTTTAGTGGAAAAAACTATGAAGCTGAGCATAAATGAATGACACTATATTAGCTGTAAAGCGCAACGACATTGCGCTTTATAGCCAATATAGTGTCATTACGGTAATTTCATTCAGATATGGTAATTTCATTCGGATACGGTAATTTCATCCAGATACGAATGAAATTACCGTAATTTCATTCATGCCTCCCCAGGATTTTTTCCGATAGCACAAACTGTGACATAATTAAGGTAGTCCAAGTGTGCTTGCCCAAACGTGTCGCCAATGACGCACTAGGACTTAAAGGGTTAAGCAGTTGTTGTGGTGGGCAGTTCGACTGTTCAGCCTCCTACATGTAATAACATCTTAACCATACCCCAGTAGATACTTCAGGGTTGTGCTCACTGGTTTAGGGTATTTTTTTTAGACCATTTTATAATATGTCTTATTTTATACGTCACATGACGGAATATAAATATCCAGAGCAACAACAGATGGACAAAGAAGACATACAGTAATGCTCACTGGAGCAGTAAAGACTGCTTTCATCCAATATTTTAAAGTAAGAGCCGGCCCCTCTGGTGTTGTATGTAAAAGCTTAGGGAATCATTACCATGGCCTCTGCATAACCTCCATAAGTCAGGTTAGTGTCAATAACCTGGGCTTTAAAAATTGATAAGGGTGATCACCTCGCTCATGGAAAGACCATTTCTGAACAGCAGACGTCCCTGTGAGGTGATTCTCATATATAAGTCATGCGTCACGTTCAGGATGCATCACTCTGAATATGGCTTCAGGACAAGTCATCTCCTCAGTGTTTGGGCCTTATCAACATATTGCTCACCAGAGAGCCCAGACACATGATTGAGAGAAACTATTAGGCTTAAATCATTCACAGATATTGCTGCACACCTCGATGCTCCTCTGTTTGATTTACCTTTAAGCAGAAATAAATCTGACAATTTAACGGCTGATGTGATACAAAGTGCCGCTGATCTCTCTGGAAACTCTTGTTAAACAATTATTCATATGCGGGGCTGACCTCCATCACACGCTATGAAACATACATGATGTGGCAGTTCTGCGTGACATATGTTAATGTGTCCGATCAAAATGCCAATTTGGAGAGTCCAGCTGAGTGCTCTAAAGAAATCTTTCCTGTTTGACATGTGGAAATGTCACCGAGCTGCATTTATTCATGTGAACATTAGAGACACATTCCTAGTCCCGAGGCCCCGGAGACAAAAGATGTGGAACTCCCCAGAGGAGAGTGACCTGGAGGACAGACTCTCGCATACCAGCTGGACTAGACGCAAATAGTCTCTCCCACACACACACACACACACACACACACACACACACACACACACACACACACACACACACACACACACACACACACGCTTATTGTGAAATAAAACCTCGACCCAGTTCCTTTTTCATCTCAATTTCAAAGGCATAAATGAGCAAAAACAACAATTTATCTCTTTCACTCTAACATTAACCTACTTTCGGAGGGCATTATATGGTAGTTTATCAAACTACTTGAGGCCAGAATTGAGGGAGACTGAAAATAAAACTCTTTTGCTTCCACTTTTCTCCTCTATGACAAACAGCACACTTGTTTTGTGGCCCATGCAGCTGCCTGAATGTATCTGCAGCCATCAACACTCACAGCAGCAGAGTCATTTTATCGGAGCAAATGCCCCTCCGAACTCCCCCGTTGTTGGCTGAGGATCCCCTCGGTAGTTCCAAACCGATTATGATAAAATAAGAACGGCTAATTAGAAAGCCTGGGACTTCAATTCCCCTGTCCTGATGCGGCTTGTGAGATAATAAGCCTTTCGTCTTTATTGACCAATTTGTTGATTCTTGAGATGGCTGATTGTATTCCAATGAAGTCACCGTGCCAGGCCCACCTGCTGAGGACGGCAAGCACACGACTTTTTTTCAGGGAGATAAATGAGAGCTGGGATCTCGCACTCTGCTGAGAGAACATTTCCCACTGATCAACTGCCTGCCTTAGATATTGATATTCACTCCAGAGCCTTGATACAGGTTACAAAGCATATCCCTTAAGCCTGTGTAGCTCCTAAATGGCTGAACGCACCTTCCTCCCCCCCCCTCCTCCAAACACTCACCCTCATTACCGATTTCACTTTCATTATCAGCCACAGCTTCAGGTGTGTGTGTGTGTGGGCTCGAAATTGACGAGGCTTATTTTTTTTTTGATCACGTTATTTCTCGCACGCCCATCTCATCTTGAGGTTTATTAAGCAAGACCTTGGCTGGCGGAGGACATTAGCATCAGCACATCATTCATTTAGTTCCCACCGGTCTGCTCCGTGGTATTTGCAGGGACGGGTGGTGCATTGCAGGTTGAATCCAAAACAGAAAAACAAGAACATCAAATTAACTGCACTGTGGAGATTAGAACCCCAGCCGAACCACTGTGCCTTTCAATAATTCATACCCGCTGTCTACTGTCTCGGTATTTTATTGATACAACATTTCACTGTAGACCACAAAAGAACACTGGAGACAGTCTGTTTCTGTTGTGAGAGATAACACACGGAAAAATGTCTGTCTCAGCTGTCAGGAAAAGACCAAACGCCAGTCCTCAAAGGGGAGTGCCATTATTGCTGTAATCATTGGAATAATAAATAGCTTTCGGTATGTTTTTTATCCAGCCTTTAATCCCTTCTTTGCACCTTGAAGTGGGGACATAAAGATAGTCTAATGTAAGGGTCTTTTGCCGACCTGAGATGGAAATCAAACATGGCACATGGGGTCAGTGAGCCAGTTCAGTGGGAGGAGGAAGCAAGAGCAGCGATGTGGAATACATTTTTCATTCAATTTAATGCACTAAAGACAAAAGTCCGACAGTGGCCTGAATACCAATCAGCTCTTCTGTAAGAAGTCTGTGAATAGCATTATAAAAGCCTTCATGTGCTCCTCTGAAGGCGTCACTGGTGTTTTCCTCCCCGGCATTTTAATTTTAAAGCTCAATGGCAACAGGGACGTCCCTAAAGATGCTAATTTCAAGAGATGTTATCTGCTCCCCGGTTGAACAGCTGTGGATTTACCATGAATGCCGATCCATCTCCATGAATAAATGATAAAAATCCTCCTTCCCCTGACTCAATAGTGCAGACAACACCGCGCTATAGTGTACCTTGTGTGTTCGAGTGTTTCACTCCCCGGATGGGTTTCTCCTACAAAATGCATCAGTGTCATTAATGACAAAAGTGTTTGGAGGATGAGTAATGTAGGAACCTGCAGGCCAGCACACTGGGCAAGGCCTCCGCTGAGCAATCGAGCAGTAACATTGGTTTATTGATTAAAGAATCAGCCCCCAAGCGAGCGCGGCGGTGAGAGCCTCACAGGACGAGGAGAAACACAACAGGGCATGAGAAAATCTTATCTTTTTTCCTCCAATTTGCCCCTCTAGACCTTAACATTACACAACAATTTGGCACAGATATACGGCGGCTGAGTGGTAACTAACCCTTCGCTAACCCCTAATACTGTGGCTGTTAGTCAAGCTTTCTGTTCTCGCTTCGTGGGACTTAACCATCACAATTCAATGTCATTTTTAGTTAATTATTTACCAATTTCAGGCAGAGGTAGATAAAAGCAGGCGTTTTCTAGTTGAAGACCCTCATTTTCTCTACTTTTCTGTCACTAGCTAGGTGAGCTAATATTATTCTGTGCTCCACGTCCTCATTACCAAACAGCAGGCGAACACAAGCCATGTTTTCATGACATTTTACGCCCAGTTTGAAGATTTTTGGAGATTTTTGCAAATGTTTTCTAATATGTTCTGACATAGAAAACATTTATCTCACACATGATGAGCTGTTTCTGCTTCAATCGACAGCACAAAACATGGCCGACACCAGCTGACTGAAAGAATAATTACAACTTTCCCGATTCAAAACTATTCCTGACGACCTCTCTCCATGGATTGTTCCAGTAAATTTTCAAAGATAGTTTCTGTTTCTCTGATGTTTTTTGGTAGTTGGTGGACAAATGGCTTCGTTTCCAGCTTCCTCTGATCTGTTTATTAGCGTTGTTACGTGTCACGTAGCCTTCACTGCCACTTTTTTACGACACTTAGCAACCTAGTTTATTCAATCAAAAGCTGTCAATGGAAACAAGCCTAATTAGCATTTTCTTTTCTTTTTTTGTGACATTTTTAAAGTTTGTCTTCAAAAATAATTTCAGAATTACATGGGAATTACATAGAACCAAGGCTACAGTTGACCGCTAGCTAGTAACCACAGTGGAGCATTCAGCAGCTAACAAGCCAGATAAGAAAACAGAGCGAAAAAAGGTATTTTTATTTGGGGATTAGGATGTTTTTGTTCATTTTATATTTTTTTTGGTAAATGTTGGTTATCACTAAAATTGAACAGCAAAATACCTTTGTTCGGTACAGTTTTGTAATGTATTTGTATTTTATAATTTACTTAATTTACTTTTGCTCTGTTAAATGTGGAAATATATACATCTGCACATATACATAAACCGATCACGCATAACATTATGACCACCTGCCTAATATTGTGTTGGTCCCCCTTATGTGGTCAAAAATGCTCTGAACCTTTGGGCATGGACTAGAGGACCTCTCAGGGACCTCACCAGGACCAGGGCAGTGGATCCTTTGGGTACTCTGGCTTGTGCAGTGGGGCCTCTGTCAATCCAACTTGTTCCACTGCATCCTGTTGATGCTTGATCAGAATGGGGTCTAGGAAGTTTGGAGGTCAAGTCAACATCTTGGGCCATTGTCATGTTCCTCAAGATGTTCCTGATTGGTTTTTGCCATGTGGTGGGGTGCATTTTCCTGCGGGGGTAGG